>JAOBRD020936189.1:17772-29157 GCA_027575215.2 Hydrozoanthus sils | reverse complement strand
GATGACTTTCAAGACGCCCCTTCATTTCAGCGATGCTGATAGGGTTGGGAAACATACCCACCCGATTGCATGTGCTCAGTATAACGGTCAGTTTCGGGCCGGGATTGAGAGTGTGACTCGCTACACCAAAACCCCTATTAAAGATAAGTTGTCAGGCCATCATCAGTTAACCTGATCATAGCTGTGGGATCCTGCCGATATCAAGAACTTGGCAGATAAACTACAATAATACAAAAGCCGATGGTGGAAATAAGGCAAATAACATGATTCAGTACCGTTTTGTATTTAATTGGATGAAACAATGGAAACATCAAAAGATACGACAGTTATCAGCATCTCATCATAACGACATCAGGACAGTCAAAGATTTTGACAGGAAAACTTAAATTTGTTTTATTCCAATTTCGAAATTTTGAAGCTAGGTTTCCCGTATCCCGTTCCTAAAAAACGGCATATCCCGCATCTCGGCCACACTTGCCATCCCGAATCCCGGCCCAGTTATTTCTTCGCATCTCGAATCCCGTTAAAAAAATAAGCCATATCCCGCATCCCGAAAAGCCTATTGTGGACCCTCTATTTAGGCGCAGAACTTAATTCGGATTTGATTAGCTAAACTGAATAAATCAGCGATAGAATCATATGCTAATTAGGTACTGAAAATTAGCGTTTATTATTAAACAGAGAAAAATTGAAAAAGATAACTGCGGCGACAAGTACTATCTGTTGACTTGGCGGCTTTGTGTACACGCAGCACCATTTGCTTCGACTTGAGTTCAAAGTCATCCAAATTTTTAGACCAAGTGAATGTTCTAAACCGTTCAAGAGCTTTTTTTAAAAAAAAGTTTACCCTAAGCCTAAGAATTTATTCGGAGCCGAAAGGTCGGTGGATTCACGAGACAGCCGGGATGGATACCATTTTAATGAAATGGTCGAAGTATAGTCATTTTACTGTTTCTAGGGCCTTGACAGACGAGAGAAATGGTTGTCGACAACTACCTTGTTGTCGAATACAAAAATTTGTCGATCACAAAATTCCCCGTGTGTGACTCAAGTAATCGATAACAAAAAGACGAAAAATTCAGTCATCGACAACCTAAACTAAGTTGTCGATAACATTTAGTTTTCCTTTTCAAAAGGAAAACTCAACCTTGTTATCGATAACAAACGTGCTCATTTGTTGCCGACGGCAAAGTTTTGCTTGGTTTTGCCCGTCTGTGAACAAGTTGTCGACAACTTCTGATATTCGGCGACAACCGTACAAACACTGGGCACGCGGTGACTGACTGACTGCTGGTACTTTGGCAGTCGGAGACTGATGTTGTCGCGGGAAGCGCGGTATCGCAAACTTTTACTGGATGACAAGAAAAATAGTTGTCGATGAAATTTAAGTTATCGACCCCAAACACTTATCGATAACAAATTCCCTCGTCTGTCGAGGCCCTTACTTTTGTGCGCTTGTATAGTCGAACCGACATTGTTTTGACTAGTTAATATCCGTTTACCAGTTGGTTGTAGCCATACATATATTGCTTCGCATCTGGAAAACGTGTCGCCATTCAAAAATCGCCCCGATATCGATAGTAAAGACATTTTATGACATGAAAAAGAGGTTTGGTAACTTGTGTGTGAAGCTGAGAGTGGAGTGTCAAAAAGAGAAGACGTGAAAACGCATTGTTTTCATTATTTAATACACTTCAATCGACAATAACTGTTCTTTTGTCTCCATGCAGTCTATCTATCAGCCGTTTACAGCCACCGGCTGTGTCAATCTTTCAGCGCTTCATGGTACTTTTATCTTCTTGACTGTAAAAACAGTTTTAACTTTTGTTTTCACTTGCAAGACCGCACCCAAATTTGAATTAAAGTGGCGACTTTTTCGAATCTTGCAGAACAACACTGAAGTGGTCCGTAGGCTAAAACCCTACTGTATAAGGCCTAAGAACGAAATACTCGAAACACTATTTTTGTCGACGCAGTTTGCCATCAAATTTCACTGATATAAAGCATTCGTGTTTATCCGGAATATTTTTGAACGTGGAGTGAAAATTTAAACCTGCTATTAGCGCATGTAATGTTTTCAATTTACGACGTACATTCGACCAAACAATTTTGAATGATGTTTGCTTTTGCTGTTTTTTTACTTCACTGACGCACGATTTAGGTTATATGGTTTTACTTTATTTTTTTGGGCACAGGAAAACTTTCATTTTAGAGGGACTATCACTTTTAGCTAAATCAATACTGTAGCCGCAAGATAAAGAAACAAAAAGCACAGGGTTAAGAAATGCTTGAGCAGGTAGAAATTTCCGGACACTTATTTGGGAAAGTGATATCAAGGCACCTGCTTTTGTCAGACGCATAAAACAGGTATATTACCATTTCAATTTCTCAACAACAGGAAAAGCTTATTGGGTCTAGCGCTGTTGACAAGAAGGTATAACTATTAGAGATTGACAAGCTGGGAGTTAACTTGAATTTTAAAAAGGCGGTTTTTGAAAACTTGTGACCGATAATTGAGTGCTAGTCATTGTTCGCCCGCGCCGCAGACTTAAGCCGGAGGGGAAAACCGCTGTGAATCGGAAGCAAGATGGCGACTGCAGCAAGTGCAGCGAAACCACGAGAAGAAAAGAAGGGAGCTGAAGAAACTCCCGTAGCTGAAAATGAAAACAAAGAAGCAGCTCCAGAGAAAAAAAAGCCCCTTGATTTGGCAGTCTTGAACTTTGTAGTTAAGTATGTGAAGTTTGTTGCAGCAGCCCTGGTGATCTGGTTCATGGGCTGGATGGGGTTCAGTTATGTTTGGGTCGCAATCGCCTTGTTTTTAGGTGTTTTGTGGAAAATGAAAAAAGAGAAAACAAAGAAAAGGATGTCAGGGTTTAAAGAAGCAACTGAGAATGAACAAGAAGCGACTGTAGCACGTATGAAAGATCTACCGTCGTGGGTAAGAATAATGTATTTTGTGTAGTTTATGTAGTTTTGAAGTCTGCGCGGTTTTCCACACGTATTCACGCCATTCACATGTAGTAACAAATTCTTAGAAAACATAAACGAGATAACCTGCGTCGCAACTCATCAAATCTTAAACGAAACTTTAAATCTTGATAACACCGCTCCAGGTATTAAACGGCTGAGTTAAAACACCCAGCTCATAACTTTGAGTTTGCGCCAACCCGTCCTTCCCTTCCTTCGGTTTCGTTTTAGCGATGGACTGAATTTCAGTTTCAATTTCAGTGCTTTTAAAACTTCTGTACATGTTGGTGGCATTTTCAATGCAAATTCAACAAAGAGATTTTTATTTACATGTGAGAAACTGTTTGAATGGTCAAACAAACATTTATTTATTATTTGTTGCTCGGAGAACAAACTAGTTGAAGAATATTTCAAAAGCGATGTGCAGACGTCTATACTACTGATAGACTAGCTCGACGAATCAATTTTTAACGCGCGGTCTTCTTGAAGTTATGGCTTACTTGTTTGAATGGCTTGAGATCGTTATCTGTTTCTCAAAGTTTCTACGAAAAATAATAGATTAGCATTATTCTGTTTAGTTCATGCGTTTGTTAATGTGAGTGAGTTCGATTCCCGTTTGGATCGAACGTTCATGTCAGTTGCACTTGTGAAATATATTCCATACATTGCGGCTGTTAACTGTACCCTGTCTGCCTTGATTTAACTAAGACTATTATCTCAAAGAACATCAACCGATATTTTAAAGATTAATTAGGAGTAATCAATTTTATTTTGCCGATATTTCGTGTTTAACTGCTCACAGACAAAGGTATACTGACTCAACAGAATTGTTTATCAATGCATTTTTTGTGAGTGTCGATCTTGCATAATTTGTTTGCACATATAGTTTTAACCTTTTTTGGATCAGGTTGTTTTAATGTTCACTTGCAGAAAAAACCTTAGATATTCCTTTATTTTTATTAAAGCAAATATTAATTTCAAGTGAGAGGTATTATAGATGTTAAATAATTTTCGTTGCGTTATGTTTAATATATAGATCCCTTTAAAATTTGAGGGAACTGCAAAGCTAAGGGCAGGGGATATTGGGCTTCATCAGCTTTCGAAAAACTGCTTGTTTTAGAGGAACCCTTTTTTTATAAAGCACATGTCTAAACCTAGTTAAGTTAAGTAATTTTTACTTAGGTCATAATGGTGCCTTATATTCATGTAGTTGCTACTCAACCAAATTCCCTAACTTAGCAGTTCTTTTTAAAAGCATGAACAACCTAGCTGTATGCTGACAGTGCTTGCTGTTGTTAAATACTAAGTGAAAGGGCAGCTTCATTGTTTAATACATTCAAATATATATACATACAATGACACCCTGCAGCTTTAATTTGTGACCACCTCATTAGGCTACCTTTTTAATTTATGACTTTTTGGTTCAGCATCGATTCAGCAGGCAAATGGCCAAACATTTTCTTATACATAAAAGAAACTTTGTTGATACAGTCAACCTGTTAATACGGCTAGTTTTTTTGCCAGTTGGAGAGCGATTTAACAAGTTTCCACATGCACTGTTCATCATTGTTAAAGCTTAGAAGCTTTGTTTCTGAATTAAATTTGTATCAATTGCTTGCTGAAGTTTTTTTTTACTATTGTGCAGAAATACTTTTATTTTGACTTTCAGTTGTTCTATGTGATACCAAAGCATAATTTTTTAGATTTGGAAAGAGATTGATTTCTGGTTTCATATAGTTTTATAATCCACTAATTTGCTTGGTTTTAGCTCTTCATTAGTTTTTAATCACCCTTACCTGAGCATCTGCAAATTGTCTGAATTATTTTGTTTAGAATTAATTTGTTATTTGGTGTGTTTTTAGGATTTTTGTCAGTAACTTTTTTCACTTTAAGGCTGAAGAATGCACATTTATTTGAAAAAAATAATTGCAATGTTATTAAGTTATTTATTTTGTTGTTTTGTGGCCACATTTGTCAAAATTTGAATTACAATATCACATTTTCAGACATGAACTAAATATAATTAAAGTCAATAATTTTACCATACAACTGGACTTGGTCGCATGCATATTTTAAAAGTTAAAACTTTGTGGCTTTGAAAAGAAATTTTTAAGGACTTTGAGGTCAAAGTATTTTGGTGAAAATCAAGCTAGAGTCTCACTTTCTTTTCTTATTCAAATCATGATTAATGCTAAGGGCACCAGGCCCCTGGGTTAAAAGTTCACTTAGGGACTTAATTTTCTGGTCCTTATTCAGGCCGGGTTATAAACCAGTTAGAAAAGATAGAAAAATTTTGGAATATGTATAGGTTACACCTGTCAGATAGTTTGAGCAAAACAGAGCTTCCAATCTCATTGTCACAGGCCTAGGTAGTAATTTTTTGTCAATACTTATGCACAATCAGCTATTGGCCGACCTTGATGTTCTAGTTTATGGGCTGGACTGGTGTAATATTTTCATACTGCAGTATTTAAAGCCTTTTAAAGTGCATACACCAACCTATTTTATTCTATAATTTACTTTGAACTTGATCATGACCTGTTCAATTTTGTTTCTGTTGACCAATTAAAATCTTTTTTGTGGTACACACAGTTTCAGGTTGAAGAAAAAGCAGTTTAACTTAATAATTATATAAATTTATAATTGCTTTTAACTTTGACATGAATTTCTCTTACTGTTTTAACAAGTCTGAAAAGAAACTTGTTATACTCATGCACACTGGCTAATGTTTGAATATGGTAACATAAAACATAAGAATTAATGTTTTGAAAAATAACACATGCCTTGTTTTAAATTGTTTATAAAAAATATTTTTGTCCTTTTCTCTATGTAGTACAAAAACTTGGCAAAATATAATTTTTCACATACAAAAAGATTTATGGTTCATCCAGTTATCCAAGTATCTTTGATATATATTCCTGTTTGAAGCAGAAAAAAATTTTAATGCAGATATCTATAGAATTATCTGACTAGTTTTTCCTGTTTTGAGGATTTGTCTTTGTTTTGCCAGACACTCCCTCAGTTCATAAACATCCAATTGTGAGACCTCTCTTTCTAGCAGACTGACACTATTGGCTAATCCTTGATGGCTATTAAAAATGGACAAATCCTGACACATTAAGATAAAACTCAGGAAACAAAGACTGCTTTACTTTAAAGCTACTCAACTTGCCAGGTGCAACAGTTGTTTGATTTTTGCTACTGAAAAAAAATTATCATAATAGCTGATAGTCTAGCTGTCACTGTTGTAAAAATGTCAGCTGAAAAGAATGAGGCAAAAGATGAAGGTTTTACCTGGTTTTGGCAAAGTGATGATGATAAAAAAAAGCAAGAAAAGGAAGGGAAAAAACAAACATATGAAAATGAGCAAAAAACAGTTGTGGCCTCATTGAAGGATTTGCCTTCATGGGTAAGACGTGACATTTAATCTGTTATTGCATGCATTAGCCAATCAACTGATCTTAAAGCAGTTTATGGTTAGAATTAAAATCAAACCAGAATATTTTTGACATGTTTGGGAAAAGTTGTAATGATAAAAGAAATATGCTGTTTTTCTTTAAAATTTTGGTTTAAGTGAAATATTATGTTTGCAGGGAAACTAGAATGCTTTATTTCCAGTCAAAAATGTTGCTGTCAAAAGTAATGTCAGTATGATATTTAATCCTTTTCAAATAAAATGTCAAATATATCTGAGTGCTGTTCAGAATTCAAAAACATTTTGAATTCACAGTATATGCACAGTGTAAGTAATATTTTTGCCTAATGCTTCAAAATTATGTTTCTTTGCTAAATTTACAGCAAAAGGGTTTTCTTCTTCATCTCATATCCTACATTGACAGAAAAGCAACTTTTTGCAAAAAGGCTTTCTGGTTATTTGTGGGAGGCTGACAAGCCTTATTCTCAGTTTATGAATCTGTTCCAGAATTAATTTGGTAGAGGTCTCTCTATATTTTGCATTTCTATCAGACTTTTTTATATCTGTCTTAATGAATTCAAAACTGGCTCTTAGAATTAAGAGATCCTCATATATGCAGAACATTTTTCACAAAAGTTACAGATCAATACAAGAATTATGATTGCAAGGGAGAATATGGAGTTCAGTTGCTGTTTTACTATCAGTTTTACATACTATAGAGAAATAAGTATTTGATAAAAAAAACCCCAAAATTACCATAGGTTGCTCATATTATTATTTTGGTAAATAATTTGTACTCCAAGTTAATGAAAGAAATCTTTTTTCGTTCCAGGTGTTTTTCCCAGATGTTGAGAGAGCAGAATGGTTGAACAAGGTCTGTAAAACTGTTCATAGTTTTTAACAGTTTGTTTTTTAGGTTTGCCTTCTTATTCGGAGTTTGAAAATTGTAATTGGTTCCATCAAATTTAGATGCTGAGCCAGCTCTGGCCTTATATCAATGACATGGTTGTCAAGATCATGAAGGAGACAGTCGAGCCAGAAATTCAGAAAAATGTGCCGGGATTTCTGAAGTCCATTTGTTTTGGTGAAATTACACTTGGCAATCAGGTAAAAATTAAATTGTGCTGCACATCTCATTTGTTTCTCCTTTTTCTGTTGGAATATTGAAGATGTAATATAGAAGCTCCTTTGGAAAAATTGTCCTGGGCTTTGATTGGCTATAATGATACTGCTGTTTCAAGCATTGTTTCCATGGCATTTGGACTGGTTACCAAACATACCAGGAGGTCGAACAATGGCAATGGAAAATGTCTGGAGTTAGGCCTATGTAAAGCTAAAAAGCTGCTAGAAATCTTGTCTACAAAATCTCATAAGAGTTTAACTTCTTGTTTTTAAGAATAGTTTGAAGGTCTCTAAGCAAGCCAGATGATTTTTGAATCAGGCAAAAAAGTATTATAATATTTCTAAAGCCTGACAAGGAAATGAAAATTGGACTATTGGCAACTAAATCTATCTTATTTTTTAAATTTTGAGATATAAATGATAAACAACAATAGCTTATTTTAAAGCTTTATCACTAAGTTTTTAAAATTAACATATCTACAGACTGTTTGCAACTCTCAGATTCATTTTATTTTAATAAAGATTTATAATTATTTTTTCTATATTCTTATATAATTGTACATATAATTTTTTACAGTGCCTATGAAATGAAAAATTTTATTACCTCAGTGGATAGATCTAGATAGTTAAACAAGTAATAGTGATGAAAATGTTTTGTCAAAATCCATAGCCTTTGGAATGGATGAAGTTGAGCCATACTTGGACAGATGATCTGACTACCACTGAATGTAATATCTCCAAAACCATAAGGGACCATTCATTTTTTATGGGTAGGGGGGGGCAGTGGTTTCTGGGGGGGGCATCTGAAAAATTTTGAGCTAAAAGGGGGGATCATCTGAAAAATTTCGAGCTAAAAGAGGGGGGGGCATCTGAAAAATGTCAAGCTAAAAAAGAGGAGGGGGCGCATTCCAAATAATATTGTTCTTTGTATCCAGTGATAAGAGATACATACTGATTGCGTGGTTGTCGTTTGTTTATAAGTTTTAAGTAAAAAATCTAATGGTTTAGAACAAATAGATCATTTTTCCCTTGTCTATTGCAGGTATGTTTCACATTTGTTACTGAGGGTGGTATTTGGTGTTTTGGGTGGTTTGGGGGGAAGGGTCATGCAAAAATATATAGTGGTTTGAGGGGGGGGGGGGTAACTCGAAAATTTAAGGGAAAGTAGGGGGGGCCATGCAATATTTTTCAGAGATTATTTAAAAACAACCACCCCCCCTACCCATAAAAAATGCATGGTCCCTAAAAGATTTTGACAAAATGTTTGCACCTCTATTCCTCGCTTATAATTAAGCAAAGTCTATAAGGATAATACATTTTTTCATTTCATAAGCACTTAAATGGCCTTGTTAATTAATCTTTTAGCACTTTCAGTTTATCTGACTGACTACAAATCATTTTGTTTTTAAATGCGAACTTACAGCCTCCACGCATTGGTGGAATTAAAACTTACACCCAGAATGTAAAACGTTCTGAAATCATCATGGATATTGACTTGATGTAAGTGTCAGTTTTGGTATGTGACTGTCATATTTTGATATTGATAACAAAATTGGCTAAAATACTGTTATAAAGTCAAAATAAATGGTGGTTAATAAGTTGTAGTCTGCTCAAGATCTGATTCACACACATGAACACATTTTATGATGTAGAGAAAGGACGTAATCATAAAATGGTCATAAATCACATGTACAGACAGCTACTGGTCAAAATCATGTGCTGTACATGGAAGATACAGTAAGGCTAGGTACTTAGCACTACCTGTGTTTGAAATGAACTTGTTTATTCTGCAAAAGTACATAACACGAACCTACAGTAACAGGCTAGACATGATCGCCATATTGGACCATGTGCTCTGACTCATTCTAGGCCAGTGCAGTCATCTATGCATAGGAATGCATGCCATGGCATTCCCCTACTTGTAACTAATTGCAAAGTTGACATTAACTGGAAGATAGCAATTGCAATAATTTCAATCAGATGCTTGAACTTGAGGCTTTATGCTGCACTGGCCAATCTCAGACACCAAAAATTGTTTTGTTAATGTTGTCAGTCAGAGGTTTAATACCAGTTTGTACCACTATTGCAATATTTTAGCTATGCAGGTGATGCAGACATCAAGCTTGAGGTCAAGGGAGTTGGAGTAGGAATTGAAGATTTGCAGGTGAGGCACAGTATGCTCTGATGACATCTGGGAGGGGAGGGTGGGGATCATGAGGCACATTAAAAACCACAAAACCACACAAAAATTCACCCAAACCGCAATTAATTTTTATCCAATCTGAAAACCACCAAAGCCAAAAGTTTGCACTTTCCAGTTTTTAATTCCAAAAATCTGACAGCTTATTTTTGCCAAAAACTGAAAACTGATTGCTAAATAAATGACTAAAACCGCAAATCATAAAGGAAAACAAAACCTGAAAAACTGCAGTTTTTTGTGCAAAAACCAAAAAAAAAATGCTCCAAAAAACTCACAGAACTGAAAATCTCAAAGTATGATGTTGCTAACAAACTAGTGTAAGCCATTGAAGTCATGCACAGATTTTTGGGAAATCAGAGATAAGTCAATTTGTTTTACAGTACATATGGAAGAGCTAACACTATAATGAGCCACACACAATATTGTTTGTAATTGTCGTCTTTGCTTTTAGTGTACCAAAATGACAACAATTTCTATTGTTTTTAAAGATTAAAATAAAAGTCATGTTGTACTCAAGTTATGAAAGATTTGGGGATGTTCATTTTAAAATATGTGCTTTTAGATAAAAAAAAACAGAAAAAGTTATGGGTGCTTTAAATCTCATGTTTTCTCTTTGGTTTGTTGTAGTTGAGGGGCACATTGCGTATCATCATGAGCCCACTTATCCCTGCTGCTCCTCTTGTCGGAGGCATTCAGGTGTTCTTCCTGAACAGACCAGTAAGTTCTCCTAACAAGTCTTTTTAGACTGTTGAGCAGGAAAATGCTTAAAGTTTCATTAACACTTTATATTGAATAATATGAAACCTGTCAACATTTATTCTGCACTCCTATGCGCAGAAAGCATTTATATTGTATATCTTCCATAAAAAGACAGTGGGTGTAGGAGTAGACACGTACCAGTTTATTGGAGATGGACAATTATTGATTTATTACATACAGGTATTATATTAGAAAATAAATCAATATTATAGCCTTGTTAATTATATCTGTGAAGAATGGGCAATGAAAATTGAACCTGTTGAAGCGTACTAACTGGTAAGGTCAAGTGAACAGCAATTATGAGGGGCTTGAATAAATATCAATAGATATGCCCAAGGGCTGTGCCTTGCACATAATTACAAACGCCCAACATAAACTCATTTTTAATTAATAATGTAAATAATGTAAGTGCAAGGTTTACAATAACTTTTCAAGTTATAGGAGGGTACTTATTAGGAGTACATGGGTACCAACATATCAGGGAATACAGAAGCTTCCTAGGGTAGTAGGGTACTAATACATTGAGTACATGGGTAATGACATACTATAAAGGAATACACCAGGCTTCCTAGGGTAGTAGGGTACATCTAATACATCAAGTACCTGGGTACTGATATACTATAAAGGAATACACCAAGCTTCCCTAAAGGTAGTAGGGTACATCTAATACATCAAGTACCTGGGTACCAACATGCTATAAAGGAATACACCAAGCTTCGTAGGGTAGTAGGGTACTAATACATCAAGTACCAGGGTACCAACATATCAGGGAATACAAAAGCTTCCTAGGGTAGTAGGGTACTAATACATCAAGTACCAGGGTACCGGCATGTCAGGGAATACAAAAGCTTCCTAGGGTAGTAGGGTACTAATACATTGAGTACATGGGTAATGACATACTATAAAGGAATACACCAGGCTT
>JAOBRD020936189.1:0-17672 GCA_027575215.2 Hydrozoanthus sils | reverse complement strand
CCTAGGGTAGGGGGCTGTCTAATACATCGACTACCTGGGTACTGACATGCTATAAAGGAATTTACCAAGCTTCCTAGGGTAGTAGGGTACTAAAACACCAAGTACCTGGGTACTGACATACTATAAAGGAATTTACCAAGCTTCCTAGGGTAGGAGGGTACTCATGTAGAGTACCAAGGTACCAGCATAGAAACTATCTTTTTTAGTGTTTTTTTTTCAAAAGAAGTCACCTCTGAAATAGTATCAATGGTATTGGTACCAAGTTTCCAGCTTTTAATGAATCTGCTGCTAGTCCATTTGAAGAGTCACTTTAATCGGTCTGTATATTGTATTCCTGGTTTCTGCAGTGATTGTTGAACAATCAGGAGGCATAGTTTTGATTGCCTTTACCCAAAAAGAAACACCAAATTTCAACATGGTATATTGGGGGAGATTGCCATCTGCCAGTAAGCCTTTTGAGTGATAAACGTTTTATATTGGCGATCATTTCCTAACTTGTTAACCTGACTTTTTGTAGGACCTTGACTTTGACCTAACAAATCTGCTAAATGTTTTGGATATTCCAGGGCTGAGGTGAGGAATTTATGTATAAACCATCATAAGATAAAGTGGTTCAGTCTTAGAAATCTAGATGTCACCTGTTTTTGCATTTCATTTTAAGTTTCAAAATTTTAGATCATTATAAAACACCACATAAAACGTGGTGTTGTTTATAAGTATATGAAATTCTGAATAATAATATGTTATTGTAATTGAATTACAAGCTGTCTTCATTTCTTAATATTCAAGCTTTTGTACTCGGAGTTTTAGGCCATGCTCTGATTCAGTATGGCATTTGAATACACCAACAGCTCTAGATGTTTTTTTTTTCAAAAGTAGTAAGAAAAATTTAAAATATCTTAACATTACCAAAGCAATCATCTTGCAATTGGTACAGTCGTACTTCATTATCCAGATTATTTGATTACCCCAGCCTGCGAAGCAGCTGTTTTTTAGGGGAGAGGGAGGGGGCTACCAAAAGAAAGACCTGGAACAAGGGAGGAGAGCTGGTGATCGATGCTTGGTTTCTTTCCTAAAAAACAGGCACTATGCAGGCTAGATTACCCGGATTCGCTTTATCTCTGGTCTTAACTTATAATAGATTAATGTTCTGTCCTCTTTTTTATTCCAGTGACATCATCAGAGGAGTGATTGATGATGTGATAGCACAGTTTGTCGTGCTGCCAAACAGAATTGCAATCCCTCTCACAGATGTTGACCCATACAAACTCAAGTACCCCCTGCCAGATGTAAGCACTTCAATGACACAATATAAGATACTCTTGAGCGTTTCCTAGAAACTCAGTTTTTCTAGAAATGCAGTTGAGAGTAAAACCCAACAACCATTACTTGAATTTCAGTTATTTGAATTTTGAATACTGATTTCAGTGAAATCTTGAGAAAGGTTCTTTGATCTTAGGGCAGATGAGTATGGACAAAACTCTTAAATTTTTAAAAAAGTTAAATTTTAAAAGTTGATTAAAATTATACACTTTATACTATTCTGCAGTGGAGTTCAAAGAATCAAATGGAGTGCACACCATCTCCTTCTGACATCTTTTAGATAAAATTATCAAAATAGAGCTTAAAAAATAGTCTACAAAAATCTTTAAATATATCAGATTTTGGCTCACTTGGTTTTGTTTATGATATTTCAACAACCTTTAGCCATACATTTTTATTAGTAGTTCATTGATTTGATGATAAAGTTGGAAGAAAGCAATTATTATTTTCTTTCATTTAGGGTATGCTTCGTCTACAAGTACTTGAGGCCAAAGATCTGGTGAGGAAAGACATTGGAATTTTGAGTAAAGGTTCTTCCGACCCATACGCTATCATTAAAGGTATACATGATTTTCTTCATTTGCTGCAAATCCATTCCACTTGTGCTTCAGCTGGTTTTTCAGAATCTGTTAATTGATTCAAGTTTGGATGAAAGTATGTACAGGAACTAGGGTCTCTTAAATGAGTCAGTTATAATTCATTGGCTAGTTGTTTAGTGCACGGCCTTTGGAGTTAGAGGTGCCCAATTCTATTCCCAGTGACTGCACATCTGTTTCGACTTTCTTCTGATCAGTGTAGCTGTAGCTTTGAATACTTATAAAACGGAGCACTGACAGAGGGAGGGGGTATTAAAATGGTGCACTGTTGGGTTCCACTAATAACAGCACTCTCTGAGAGCTGAAGGAACTATTGATGTTAAATTATGGTACCTTTTTTGCCTTTAGCTTGTTCACATGTATAATTTAAAGTATAAACAAAGCTAATTGGTAGATCTAGACTTGAGACAACTTTGCAGACATATACAGTTATTCATATAGTTAGTAGTATTTGGTAAATGGTTAGTGATTTGTTAGTTATGAATAGTTATTGGGTATTTAAATTACTTACCTTTTTCTTATCTTTGTGTCAAGTTGGTGCCAAGACGTTCAGGACAAAGACCAAGAAAGAAACCCTTAATCCTGTGTGGAATGAAGTCTTTGAGGTAGTTATTTCAAACAAACAAGAGTTTTGCATAAGTTTCTATTACCTTTACAAGATAAATTATGATTCCAGTGTCGCTGTTTAAAATGACGTCTATTTTTTCGTTGATTTGTTAGCAGTTTGACTATCAGATTTACTAGAGTTATAAATTTTCTAAGTTTTTTATCTGTCTGTCCACAGGTGTTTGTCGACACCCAGCAAGGACAGAAAATTAAAATCAAGTTGTTCGATGAGGACAGAGCTTCAGATGATGAAAGTCTTGGATCGTAAGTTAATGCTTGTTAGTTTTGGAGTTACTGTAGTTGTTCACAGTTGAGGCAAGTGTAACCATATAATGATTTTAACCAATGTTGAATTGCAGAGTGGAAGCAGACATCAGTACTATCGTACAACAGGGGACTGCTGACCTGGTGAGTTTTTGAATCGTACACAAAATGATGACTGCTTCATACTTTTAACGTAATACCTAGCGAATTTAATTTCGCATTATTTTGCCAAAAAAAAAAGGTTTCGGGTCCAGAAGCAACAAACATAAGTTTCATTAACACTGAAAACTAGGGCTTAGTTGTTGAATAGCGTAATGACGCATTGGGTTGGGTGGGGGACTGGGGTAGTGGGAGGGGAGCGGAGAGAATAGAGGAGGCCCCATCCCCTCACCATCCCCCTTCTGTCTCCCTTAACATTTGCTGCTACACAGGCTATAACTATGACAACTAACCTGGAGTTTTCACTTGTAAAACTTTGAAAAACTCCACTATGTTCATCACGATAACAAATTGTATAATTAATGAATCAATGTCGCAGTGGCTTCCACTTGAGAACGTGGAACATGGTCAGATCAACTTACGCTGTACTTGGTTCACATTGACGCCCAAGCCAGACGATCTCTCACCAGTAAGTACTTGTGTTAACTCGTAAGCTAATTTTATGTTAAACGCTTTTGTGTTGGCACTCAGTAAAAAAAAGCAGGTTTGAATTAGTAAAATCCGAAAACTCATAGGCTTGTTTTGAGAACTATGGTTGTAAGCAGAATTACACAAAATCATTGAAATCATTGATTTATGAAACTCGTTAATTTCCCGTATTGGCTTTTTGAACCTCTCCACTTTTAGTCAGGGAGTCAGGATGGCCGAGTGGTTAGCGCTTGTGCTTCCCACCCCTGTGAATCCTGGGTTTGCATGTGGGCTAAAATTTGATAATCTTCTTGTGACTACGAGGGTTTTTCCCCAGGTTCTTTGGTTTTCCTCCCTCCACAAAATCAACGCCATACGTTAGAAAACTTCCACAAGGTTGATATATTTACCCATGTTAAATAAATAAAGCTAAGTTTTAGTTTAGTTTATCGAACCTATGTCTGAATGCTGTCATTGGCGAGTTTCAGCTGACGTCATTGTTTACATTCTGCTTCATTAGCATACAACTTAAGTTGGAGAAAGAACAGATAAACAATAAGAATGAGAATGCTTACCAAAATTAATAAGTGACCAAACTTTTGGTTCTATAAGTGTAGTTTCGAAGAGGAAATTACTGCTCAAAAATTGCGAAACAGCTGGAGGCAAGAACGATAATGAGCCATTGTAAAATTTCCAGTTTTTAAAACCATATCTTGGAAAGATTACTTAGCATATCATCTCGTATTTTCAGAGAAAGTTTGTTCTGCAGAAATATTTCAGTATTCAGAGGGTTTGTTTGTGTAGCTGAATTAGAAAGAAGAGTGTGTATGCTAATGAGGCAAAAAATGTAAACAAAAACTCGCCTACAAGCAGCGGATAAAACTGCAACCATCTCGCACCATCTTCAAATGGGCTGGGCTTTTATGGATACCAAGACTAAGAGCCATTCTGTTGTAGACCATGCGTGGAGATTTCAACGTTGAAGGTTACTTGTATCATATTATTCCAGTAAACAGTTTATCTCACTTTAATATTTGTACTGTTAATCATTTGAATAATCTGTTCTTGACTGCAGCCTGACAAAGCAGTTTTGGGTGATGAGATGCTTGCTACTGCTGCACTTTTTGTCAAGTTGGACTCAGCCAAAAACTTGCCGGTAAGAGAACAATTATTTTTTCCCTTGACGCATATAAGTTTGCAACATATACATATATTGAAAAATTAATTGGAGAAAGAGTCCTCTGGCTAGGGATTATAACATAAGTTTGGAAAGTGTTCATGTATATAAGGACCTAGGTCTGTTAACTAGCTCTTATTCATTTTATAAAGCAAAGGAACTATAACACGCATTCTGATTGGATATGATGATGCACTCTAAATATACGAATAGAGTATATCTGCATACAAGATCGCAGGAGATATATGGGCTGTTTATGTGACTTATTATATAAAAGAAATATAAAACTCACTTACTTGCTCTGTTCATTGATAGAAACACGTGTGAGTTTTTTAGTTCACTCAAGAAGTGCACCTGCAGCTCGTTTTTCTAAGCACTTCTTTCGTGATTTAGAAAGTTCATGCGTGTTTCTATCACTGAACAGAGCGCACACGCTTGTTTTATATTTCTGTATGGGAATTCACATATAGATTCTATAACTGCTAAGGCTAATAAGGTTCTTGGTTTGGTGAAAAGAAAATGTATGGACTTTAAGGATATTAGTACATTAAGGACTCTGTATTGTAGTCTTGTTAGACCATTGCTTGGGTTATGTCGTGAGGCCTGGAATCCTCTCACTCACGTAATGTTAATAGGATAGAGTCAACTCAGAGGGGGGAAACTACGTTTATGAGTTTTAGAGCCATTCTCACAAAACAGAGTTTAGCCAGATACTGTTCATATTGTATGATTATTGCATCCAGGTTCTACAGACTGAGTTTTTTACAAACATTCATTTCAGATCACTAACCCAGCTCGAGGAACCTGCAGTGCTTATGCCAAGCTAACTGTTGGAAATGTCACCTACCAGAGTCAGGTACCATTTTATCTATAGTAATAAGTGCATGTGCAAGCTTGGCTCAGTTGGGAAGATCTCTGACAGCCAAGCGTGAGGCCTCGAGCTCGATCGTAGGCCTTGCAAAGTGTTGAACATTTGTGCGGCCTTCTTTCACAGGGACGTTAAGCCAATAGTTTAGTCTCTCATCCTAGCAGAGGACGTGCTGATCGATAAGAGCTGGGTTTTGATCTGGTGCCATGGTCTGCCCTCAATTTTAGGGAACCTTTTTATACCATTCTCCAAACTGAATGGGCCAACGTGTCTAGATGGAAACTCTTATCACCATCAATATTTTTACTGCTGCTTGATTATAGTTAAGAAGAAAGTGCTGCCTTTGCTCATACACACGTATAGATCTTTTGCATCTTTTCGGATAAACATTCGTAGGAGACCTCAGAATAGTGTGACAGTAAACTACATAGACAAAATATTACACTTCTTTTTCAAAGTACCAGATTACTGGTTTCTGCGATTCTAAAAGTTCCCATACCTTGTCATTTTTATCTTGCTGTCAAAACGTTGATCATAATTTTCCAGAACCCTTTTGTTGTTATTCTTCTCATTTTGTTTTCTTAATGCCAATGTGCAGACAATCCCAGATTCTATCAGCCCAGTGTTTGAAGAACCGTTCCGGTTCTTGATCCATGATCCCAACATCCAGGAACTAGACATTGAGGTGAGTTTTACTAAGAGTTTGTCTCACCAGTAGCTAATGTCAGAGACAGGATGGAGGGGAATAGAAGAGGCGGTTCCTGATCCATGCTCCAAACTTCCAAGACCTAGACTCAGAAATGAGCTTGATAAGGAGTTGTGAGAACATGAGGGAATGGGGGGGGGGGGGGGGGGTTGAAAACGAAAGAAAAGTTGCAAGAAGATCTGTTGTTCCATCCTCTTGTTTAGAAAAACTCATTTTTAGTCGTGAGCTACACATTAGTTAAAAACAAAAACAATTCGAGTTGTGATTTATCATACAATTTGAACTTTAGTCTTCATCATAGTTTCAGAGAATCCGATTTTCCTTAATTTGGGGATGTACAGTTTTAGTTCTTCCGTTCAAGCTAATGTAATTCTATTAATGCCATATTTTCCAAACACGATACTCGGGTGCTCATATTTTGTTTGTGTCATTTCTTTTTAGCTGTTTGATTCTGCTAAGGACAAGAGTCTGGGAAGACTAGACTTTTCTCTTGCTCGACTCATAAAAGACGATGACATGACGTTTGAGCAACCATTCTCCCTTAAAAAGTCCGGGCACAACAGCACGTTGACCTGCAGATTCACCCTAAAGGTATGTTGGTACAGTTTTTCTTATGGGTAGAGGGGTGGGTCATACATGAGGAAGGAACCTGTGGGATACTTTTTTGAACCAACTGAAAGTAGTTAATCGAAATATTTTTTTATTTGGCATGCAATGCTGATTCATTTTTGAACAAACTGAGAGAAGAAAATTCAAGTAATTTTTCATTTGCCATGCAATGCTGATATATTTTTGAACCAACTGAAAGAACGCAATTAAAATTACTTTTCATTTGGAAGACAATGCATGCTGCTACCTTTTCGCACAAACCGAAAGAAGACCACTGACATGACTTTTCATTTGGTTTGCGTTGTTTCATATATTTTCCAAATAACTGAGAGAAGGCAATTGAAACTAGTTTTCATTTGTCAGGCATTGCTGATGAATTTTAAAACCAACTAAAAGAAGACCATTGAAGTTACTTTTCATTAGGCAGGCAATGCTGATCTATTATCGAACCAACTAGAAGAAGACCAATGAAATTACCTCGTATTTTGATAGGCAATCCTGAGTTTTTTTCGAACCAACTGAAAGAAGACCACTGAAACTACTTCTTATTTGACAGGCATTGCTGATATATTTTCGAACCAACTAAAAGAAGACCATTAAAAATAGTTTTCATTTTTTAGGCAAAGCTGATATATTTTCGAACAAACTAAAAGAAGACAATTGGAATTACTTCTCATTTGACAAGCAGTGCTGATATATTTTCGAACCAACTAAAAGAAGATCGTTGAAATAATTTCTCATTTGGCAGGCAGTGCTGATATATTTTCGAACCAACTAAAAGAAGTTCATTGAAATTATTTCTCATTTGGCAAGCAATGCTGATATATTTTTGGACCAACTTAAAGAAGATCATTGAAATTATCTCTCATTTGGCAAGCAATGCTGATATATTTTCGAACCAACTAAAAGAAGATTGTTAAAACTATTTCTCATTTGGCAGGCAATGCTGATATATTTTCGAACCAACTAAAGGAAATCGTTGAAATTACTTCTCATTTGGCAAGCAATGCTGATATATTTTCGAACCAACTTAAAGAAGATCATTGAAATTACTTCTCATTTGGCAATCAATGCTGATATATTTTCGAACCAACTTAAAGAAGATCATTGAAATTATTTCTCATTTGACAAGCAATGCTGATATATTTTCGAACCAACTTAAAGAAGATCGTTGAACTTATTTCTCATTTGGCAGGCAATGCTGATATATTTTCGAACCAACTTAAAAAAGTTCATTGAAATTATTTCTCATTTGGCAAGCAATGCTGATATATTTTCGAACCAACTTAAAAAAGTTCATTGAAATTATTTCTCATTTGGCAGGCAATGCTGATATATTTTCGAACCAACTAAAAGAAAATCGTTGAAATTACTTCTCATTTGGCAAGTAATGCTGATATATTTTCGAACCAACTAAAAGAGGATTGTTAAAATTATTTCTCATTTGGCAGGCAATGCTGATATATTTTCGGACCAACTAAAAGAAGATCGTTGAAATTATTTCTCATTTGGCAGGCAATGCTGATATATTTTCGAACCAACTAAAAGAAGATCGTTGAACTTATTTCTCTTTTGGCAAGCAATGCTGATATATTTTCGAACCAACTTAAAGAAGATCATTGAAATTATTTCTCATTTGACAGGCAGTGCTGATACATTTTTGAACCGACTTAAAGAAGACCATTAAAACTACTTTTCGTTTGACAGACAATCCTGAGTTATTCTCGAACCAACTAAAAGAAGACCTTTGAAATTTATTTTCATTTGACAGACAGTGCTGATATATTTTCGAACCAACTAAAAAATAGACCATTGAAATCATTTCTCATTTTGTCAGGCACTGTTCACTCGAGACGATGACACATCCGATGAGGAGGACCAAGAAGAGGCGCCAGTTGAACTTGCTGCAGGAGGAAAGACTGGGGACAAGGGCAGGTGAGAGAAGCCTGACTGATTCTGGAACCTATATAAATATAAGATTTGTTTATCTAAGAATTTCATGCTTTTTGCCATTTTATCTCGCCAAACAAGAACGCACATAGTGCATACACGCTTCTTGGTGGTTTTGTAAAACACTTTTGATACCAATAGCTATTGTTGCTTCCCTAAACAAACGTAGTTTGGGACCATGTCTGTGGTGATGGGTGGGTTGGGTTCAGGGTTCGGTAGCAGCCAAGATCTGGTCGTAATTGTGTATTGACGTTAAGACATAACAATATGAAGAGAATGCGTGAAATGATATGTTTAGAGGTAGCACCTGTGTATCGAAAATGCATTGCATACTGGCACGAGTGACATAAATACAGGCCGGTTATTTCTTTTGACTTATCGAAGCTTTACTTGAGAGGGATCGTTTCTATTGATTTTTTTTTGTGCAGCTATGCATACTTATACGTTCGTTATTTGGGAACATCATAAGGTTGCCATATGCAACAAACATAAAAATGGAAAAAATTCGTTCTATAGTGACAGGAATTTGTCGGAGTAATTAAACTATTTCAAGTTTGTTCTGTCAAAACGCTGCATCCTCCAAAGGATTTTCTCAGACGAACCTTATCGTCAGTTATTTCTCACGATTACTTAAAAATTATTCGCTGAAAGCAAAGTGAATATCTGGTGAATAATCCCCATCTGAAAATCTCTTATTGTGCGGTGTTAGCCTTGAAATGGCGATCGAGAGCCACTCGTATTGACAGCAAACTTGCCCTTTAATAAGAAAAAAGTTCCGTCTTTTTTCCTAACGGAAACGTAAAACTTTGAGAGACATTAATCACATTTCATCCACATTCTGTTGTAAATTGGGTTTGATGTTGAAACCATTCTGTCAAATAAAGGAGACTTTGCAAAATTTTATTTGTTGTAATTTGCTCAATCGAGCACATCAACATCTGAAACATTTCAGTTTTCATAAATTAGCACAAATCATCTTAGTGACATTGTATTACTTTGAAAGGGCTTATTCAAAATTTTGTTGCACGTTTGGTGTTTTTTTGAACAGCATTTTCTTTCATTGCGTTAGCTTCATCCTCGGAAACAAAACGCAAGGCAGCCATTTTGCAACCGGCTATTATCATCCCGCGTGAGGTGATAATAGCCAGGATACTACGTCAGCCTCCACCAATCAGAGCAGCGGAAACTCTATATTCACTTGAGTAATTTTACAAATAGCCAGATATTCACTTCACTTTTGGCAAATAGTTGTTATGATTGAAGGGTCGGAGGTTTCTTTTTGAGAGGGACGTTTATTTAATTTGGCGTTAGGGGGAAATGGTGTTCAGAATAACCCGCAGTGCTTATTTCCATTTTATTAGAAAATTTAAAAATGTTGTTAAAGCGTCTTTCGTTCAGATTATAACTTCCATATATTTTAACAGCTTTTTATGTTTTCGAACAAAGTCTTGTTCCCATGGGAATTGACTACATAACATTTATTGTTTTTTTTCTGGTTTTCATGTCTTTAGGTATTAGAACATTGTAAAAAGATTAATACTAACCAAATAAATGTGTGTAAGTAAGAGTTAATTTAAAGATTTTACTGTAACGCTTGTTAACCGATGGCAGTTAATGATTGACCGCTGACGCGCATGCGCTGCTTGTGTCTCTGCCTGCCACGCTCTGCATCCTGTAGTCTTTCATCCCTGGAAAGCAGCAGCCCTAAATGCCGCGCCTTATTCTGCTTTTGTTTGGCCCGCAGTGAGGGGACAACTGTACGCCAGAGGAAACCAGAAAAAGCCAAGCTAAACAGGTATAAAAAATGATGGTCACTAAAATACACCTTGTCTTTGCAATGTTTTCATTCTTTTGTGTTAAGAACTAGTAGCAATGAAAATATTTTCTTTTAGTTAATTGTAAATCGAAGCGAAGACAAGTGCAGGGCACGTGAAACTGACCTACGTGTTGCGTTTTGGCATGAAATTTTCCCGCCAGTTTGTTCGAGAGCAACGAGTTGCGTTTCTGTCTCATAGAAACCTGTTGACATCACCTCTTTTTTGAGCATCAAAATTCGGATTACTCGCAATTCAAGTGGCATAACTATCAATGATAAATATTCCAGTCATCAACTTGAAATTGTAAAGAACGTGTAATTGACTAATAGGACCCGTAATGCACTTACCAGTTTTGAGCTAAAGTAAGCTACTCTTGAGATTATTCTTGTTACCTGTTTCGTTTAGTCCATATGGTACCATTATTCCAGGAAGGCAGCCACTATCTTATAACCAACTGTTCCTTAATTCTTTCATTACAGTTTGTACTAGAAGTAATCATTGATCATTTAAATTCTATGCTTTTTTGACGAAGACATACTTCTGAGCCCTGCTTGTCGCAGTCTTTACCCGAATTGAACGGTGCTTGTAAATGCAATTCTTTATAAGCTTTTCTTTTTGTTATCCTTGCTGCGAAAGAACTGAATTACATCAAAATTTATAATGATTAAATAATAAGTAAAACAATAACTACCCTTTTCTTAATAATTTGACAAGAACGTCTGCAACAGAGCGTGATTACTACGCTTGGCTGTGCACGTCCCCAGTTCGATCCTCGCCTGGCGCATTTAATCGTTTTTTTTGCTCGCTTAATAATCTTTTCCGAAGAGAGAAAAAACAAAAAAATAAGTTGTTGTTATTTTGTGTTTTCTCACCAGGAATGTGAGTGGAGACATCCAGTTGACTATTGCATACAAGACACAGGGCAGCAAACTGAGCGTCACTGTGCACAAGTGTCGGTAAGGCATCCCTCCGCGAGTCTTGTTCACTGCGCAGTTTGTATGATTTAAACTTACTTTTAAACTAATATGTTGGCCCTTTCATGTCAACAACTGGTTTTCGTACTGGCCCGTCCAGCCACGAGTTTTTACGAACCAGTTCGTGTTCTTTTTTACTCGTTAATTAGGCAATGCAAGTAACAATAACTGATTACAAAGAATTTCGATACTCGTTCATGTGAAGATACCCTTCTGCTATCTGACTTTGAAGGTAACGCGTCCTTTTTTAATCTCGATCCTACCTTGAGCTGCGCCTTCGCGATTCAGCCGTTTTGGAACAAGGAAGAGCGATCGCGCAAGTTATTATTTGCTGATTGAAAGTTAGGGAGTTAGGTATTACGATAGAAAAAAAGACCTTTAAGGTCTGTTTATGTTTCCAGCGACCTTATTGCGTGTGACTCAGATGGTTTGGCTGATCCGTATGTTCGTGCTTATCTACTGCCCGACAAGTCCAGGAGCTCTCGTCGCAGAACAGACATTCAGAAAAACACTTTGGCCCCAGTGTTTGAGGAAGTGTAAGTATCTAGTTTCAATTTACTTTTTTAAGATTAACAAGTAGTAGCGAATTCCGGGGGGGGGGCGAAGGGGGGTACTCACCTTGAGTTAGGGTAGGGGGTACTGCCCGAGTCCCTGACCTTGTTTGTGATATTACATTATGAATTTCTGTCCCCTTTTTATGATTTTTCTTATAAAATCCAACCCTTTTTATAATATATTCTGAGCATCGGAAATACTACCCTGTTTATGATGGCAAAATGAGCAATATGTACACTCTGTTTAAAATTCCAGGCATCAAAAGCATACACTGTTAATGATCATAGGGTCGAAAATGTGTTCCCAGGAGGGCGGCATGTTCCCGCATAGCTTTTATGCGGGGTAATCCCCCCTTTTCCTCGGGAGCGACCAGTCTGGTTGCGTTTGCCTCGCTTGAAACGTCGATATTGCAAAACTGAAATCTTGTAAAATCTTAAAACTGTCAACGTTTAGTTGATTTTTATTTACTCTGGCCAATACATTAATTTTAACCGTTTTTTTTGAGCTAGATAAAAGTTTGACGTGTGAAAACTTGTCGTATATCAATTGGTGGACTCGTGGTTGTTCTGAACTTTCGATTTGTTCAATAAAAACTTTCAAACTATGATAACGTAATCGGTCGTCCAGGTAAAGCAAGAAATTGATTAGTCGTGCTATGGCAAAACTAGATGAATGTTTGTAACTAGAAGGGCGGCCGAACCGTTTCAGATGAGCGACCCTTTTGAAATTGACTCCTTGTTCACTCCCAGGTTTGATTGGCCGGTTCCAGAGGACAAATTGAAGGACCGTACTCTGGATATCACGGTTAAGAACGATGTCTCGTTCTTTTCTAAAAGCAAAACATCTATGGGACAGGTGAGCCACAAAATGCCAGCTTTTGCATAGTATGGAAGTTCCTCTTAACGACACAAGGTCGGCGTCACACGACGCCGAGCTTCCGCCAGCCCTGGGACAGAAAAAGGTCGTTAAGTGTCGTTTTGAACTGTTAATGTTTGAGAAATGATTGTCAGTCCCTGTGGCCAAATAAAATTGTAAGAGTTATAAGAACATCTATAGTTCATGCTGGTTTTGTAGTTTACAATCGACTTTTCTCCAAAATGGCAGTGATTTTGATATTCATATGTGTGCTTTAAAATGGCCTGGTTAGCTTCGCTTTGAGTAAAATATTCTTTTGAAATTTTAAATAACGAGCGAGGTTAGCCAGTTCAATTGTAATGTATTTTATTTTATTTTGTTAGCTTCTCCATATGAAAGAAAGAAGTATATTTATTTATTAGACATACGTGTACACTTAGATTAATATACATTATGTACAAATGCAAGAAAACAAACAAAAAACATGGCAGGGCTACCACGATAGCATTGAGCCAGTTACTGTAGACAAAAGAATATTAACACCCCCGCTGTTTAAGAAAAACTATTAGTGTAAATAATTTTTTTGGACCCAAGATTCTTTCGGTCACATTGTTAACTATTGATTTGGACGTGCTAAACATAATGTACGTGCATGCAGTCTGTCGTTCCTTTGCTTCGTGCATTCATATTATTGCTATTTATTTCAGGTCCTGATTGATGTTGGCAAGTTGGACCTCAGCAATCCCATCACGGAATGGTAAGGGGGAGGGGAGGGGTTACATGAACTCGTATATAGCTTCGCTCTCGGTGAAAGGAGTGGAAACTTAAATGATTTAACTCTTAAAATACAAACACTCAAAAGCTGGCTCAAATTAGGTCATCAGAGTGAAATAAAGGAGTTTACGAAACGAGGAAGGCGATGCCGCCGACTACAGCTTCAAAAAATATATTTCTTGCTTTTCCTTTTCAACCATGTCTGATTCGTTTGACCTCTCTTTTGTTCTAATGACACTTTGTGAACAGAAAAAGATTAAAGCTCCCTGCATAAAGATAAAAGAAGATTGAGAAGATTTTCTTTGTATCGTTCCCGTAGTCGTAAGAACTCCAAAACTAAGCTTTTTACGTCGCAATTTCGGAGACGACGGCGTGCAGGTGACCTGCACAGTGCATTCCAACTTGTAGCTACTGTATTCACTATTGTTTTCTGCCGTAGACTCCCTTTTAAATGAGAAAAGTATATGTTTATTATACGTCCTCATTTGAGCCACTTTTTTTACAGTCCTGGTCAGTTTATCAATATCTACCTTCTCCTTATATACATAACTCGCACAAAAACTAATATCTAAGATATTTGGTAATGAGAAAATGGTGATTGATCAAACGAAGAAAAATGGTCACTGCAGATGAAAAGCAAATTTCTCCTAATCTAGTTTTATAAAACGTAAGGGTTTAATCAAGGAGAATTTAGCAACATGTCTTTTGACGTTTAGGGCCTAAAGGATTAATTATCACTGATTCTAAATGTAAAGGCCTCAATCAAATGCTGTTCGACTCAAGTATACTTTTGGACAAATATCTTCAGTAGTGGTTGAACATTTGTCGATTTTAGGAAGCTTATAAGCTAGTTTGGCTCTCCCAAACGCTACAGGAGTCCATTTTAGTTCTCAGACAAGATACGCTTTCCATTTGACCGAGTCAGCCGGTCCGACCAGCCAGTTTTAAGTGAAAAGCACGAATTCTCAGAACTGGTTTAGGCCAGAATGGCCCAGCTCGTGGATCATCGCCGTTCAGTTCTCCCGCTCCGGTCAGCAAAAGCGCGGGAATTTTGAGAGTTGTGGCGGGAAAATGTACGCGCGCTCCTTCTCAGTTTTTTTTGCATGCTAGTAGGATTTGGAAAATGACTCGACTTAACAGCTTGTTTCTGGTTGGCCCTGGACCTTTCCATTTAAACCGGCAAGAACTTGTTCTTTCGGACGGCCGGACTGGTCAAACACAATGCGACTTAAGTGCAATTGAAGCAAGGCTACTTTTTGTGTGTTTGAAGATCTAGGGCGAAAAAAAAAGCTGATGTCTTTCGTGCCTCCCACGTAATGCTGTTTCGCGCCAAATTGTTTATGCTTTCGGTATTTTATATGCTATATCAATCTCCATATTGGTCTTGAAAGCAGCAAAACAGAAATAATTTTACGAAAACACACAGGAAACATTTTTAAGTTTGCCAAACATGTTTGAAATAAAAAATGAGTGAGTAACAAGAAAATACATAGACTAGATTTTATTTTATTTCGAGTTTTTCTTGTTACACTCATTTCTTGCGTCACTGAAGATGATACTAGCTAGTAGTGTCGAAATAAACGGGTTTGGCAAACTTATAAATGCTGTGTTTCCTTCAGATAGTCTCCATAATGTTTTGTCCTTTATTTGTGTATTGTTTGCAGCGTCTTTTTGATCTTGAGTTCGGTTCTCAGAGTGCTTTTTTTTACACACGTTACGGCTCTTCAAAACTCTTTTCAGATGGACTAATTCTGTCATCTCGAAAGTCCTTCAGTAGGGGGGGGGTGCGTCCTAAAATTGATTTGGGAAGATTTTACGTCCATTGGACGTTAAGAGCTTACACTGCCCACCTCCCCCCCCCTTCCCTATTGAATATCCCGCATTTCACTGACGATGATTTATTACTACGCATTCCTCGTTCTTTAAAGACACGTGCGCATTAAAATCAAGACCACCTCGGACACTGACTCCGATTTCATTGACGTGAACCGACAGTCTCAGTTGAACCTGATGATATATTAATAATTACATTGATTCAACTATAAAACATATTGATTCAATTCGTTCAATAATAGATAGCGTTTACACTATTTTAAAGCGTTTTTCCTTAACGTACACTAGTAACCACTGGACCCCCCCCCTCTTAACGTCCAATGCGTTGCCAAATCAATTTTAAAACGCCCCCTTATGACACGCGACTCGTCAGTCCTTCTGAATGACAACTCTTGCTTTACAGGTATTCTCTTTTGGACGAGAAGGAAGAAGATTAAACGAGCAACGATGCTCTTGGTTGAAGTGCACGGCTGTGGGCTAGCGTAGCGTTTGATTTGATGTGGTGTTGCACCGAAACCTTAAACCTCAAGAAATTAGGTCACGTGACGGAAGCGTGTTGTAAGGGTTCTAGCATAATGTGGTCAAGAAACGTAGGGTTACCGATGTTTCAACTTTTATTTTCAGTCCATTCTTTTTGTTTGTTTTTTAGTTTTCCCGTTTCTTCCTCGCAATTAACTAGGTTCCACGTTTTCAGTGCAATTCAGTAGCTTTGTGAGAAGTTATATTTTTAATGTAATGTTGAAAATTCCTTGGTTAATAATGAACACTGAACCTATGAAAGCAAATGAGTTCTTTATTTTAACAACAGTCCGAGTTAAGTTCATCTAGAACCCCTTTACGTAATGCTTTTAATCAGTCGGTACACGCTCCATTAGCAGAGGACGTAGATGGTTAAAATATAGTTTTTAAAAAGGAAACTTACCGCACTGGCTCGCAGTTGATGTTTGAAAACAAACCCCAAATTCTTACGTCATACAGCTAGCCAAGCGCACAATAAGGAAAAATATGCGCATCTTACGCACATCAGAGCACGTTAATATATTCATGTTTTATTTATTTGTTCGTGCCCAAAATCATCTTGAGGGTAGGCAATTGATTTTTAGCTTTTTGAGTTTAGTAGAAATAGTATATTTGAGTTTATGCCCTACATTGTCTTTATTTAACACAAGAGCCGTATGGATCTGTGGTATTTTGAGTTGGACGTACTCGTTCACGTCAGGGACAAAAGGAACATACAGATTGGAGTGAAAGAACTTTACGGTTTTTTTGTTTTATTTAGATGTGACAGCTTAGTTCAGGTGAAAAAAAAATAAAAAAACGATGGTCCGTTTTCGTATTTTCTTTGAAAACCGGTTACGGGTTTCCAGCATGTAAAATCATAATTTATTTGTTGTAATGCATTTCATAAGCCACCAATGAAAATGCAATTCAGGTGTCAATTAGTTTTAAAGGGGAGATTCAGTTTTCATATTCATCTTGTTAGTACCAAGTTCTATGTCTAATCAAATGTAAGTTCACCAAACCACCAACTTCAAAGTAAAAGCTGTGCGTTGACGGCAGTTTTAGAAGTGTTAATAACAAATAGGTTGCAATATACAGAAACAGAAGCGAAACTGTCTGCCCCTCAAATGTAAGACTAAAGATATCTGAAGAAAGATAAGATTTAGAATTTTTTTAAGGAAATGGTAATCGGGATTTAAGAAATTATTACACGATCAGTTTGTTATCAATAAAGGGGAATGAACTGTCGCCATTGGTGTGATGTGCCGTTGCTGCGGTGATAAAACAATTGGGCTATGAGATGGAGTTCTCTATGACTTAAGAGTCAACGAGGCGCGAAGTAACGAGTAGTCTAATTGTTTAGGTAGACTGACTAACTAGTGTACTGCCTTCGAATTTAAACCGAAAAAACGAGGGTGAAAAGAATCTGCCATTGTTTTTTGTTAAAAAACACCGGAAGTTTTGCCACTCGCTGTCTATCGCTCATTGTAACCCATCCAATAATTTTCGTGCAATCTCATTGGATAAAACGCGTCACGGTTAGTACAAAATCGTAAGTTGGTTATTTAGTAAATAAACCCCTTCTGGCGGCTGGTATATCGGAGGATAATGTCCGCGGCTGATAGATTGTCCGAAAA
>JAOBRD020936079.1:0-12340 GCA_027575215.2 Hydrozoanthus sils | reverse complement strand
GATGCTCAGATGAAGGGCTAACGCTCGAAACGTCAGCTTTTCCCATCATCTCACGGCGACGATAATTCATTTATCATGACCTTCAAATTGTTGTTAAATATGGCTTGCCGCACTAGTTTTTCTACCAAAACATGCCATTTTCCCGAAAACAGCGAAGGTTTTTCACCAATACCGTTTATGCCTTTTGGAAGCTGTAGAGATGATATTCAGATGAGAAAATAGCAAGCATCGGCTGCTTTCGTCCGTCATGTTTACAAAAATTCGTTCCAAGCCAGGTCTAATCCCAATTGTACAAACAAGGTTTTCTCAGTTGTGACATCTGTTATTTAATATCGGCCGAAACATTGCTAAGATTTCAGAGATCAGATTTCAATTTTCAAACAACTTTTTGCTGAAACCTGTACAAGGATACCAATTATCAAAAGTGTTCTTTTATTGTCAAGCTTTGTTTACAATAACATAACTATCACTTTAAAATTGTCATTGCGACACCTAGGAATTCCCTTTTCATCTTTTAGATACATAATAGATACATAGAAAGTCAGCAAATGTAGTGAAACAACATTTTAAGCGGCTTATTAGATTGACCTTTGCTGCGAAAACTGTGACAAGTAGTAATTTTATAGACTAATATGTTTTGACCACTGGCTTTCTCCAAAACTGTACCGTCAATACTTTTTTAATCTAAAAACCATCTCTGTGGCTTCCGATAAGCTTATAAAGTTGAATTAATGAAACAACTGCTGCTCTTTTTAGGGGAAACATAACACTTAACAACTTGAAGGTCAATCCAAGGTTAAAGTAATGCATTTCACATTGTGCGACTTCATTTGAAACAACTTTTAAAAGATGCCCATGGAATGTTTCTTGGATTTGAGGATCACTAAGACTTATCTTTAATGCTTGAAAATGTTAAATTCGTTGAAATATATGTTATTGAATAATTCATGGAGATAGGTAAACACTAACCTGTTTTTTCCAACAGTGTTTGACTCGGCTGCCATCTTGGCTGGCAAGTCACTCGAGCCCGTTTGCCAGCCAAAGGGTCACGTGACCCGTTAGTGCAAATCGCCTATTACAGGGGGCTGCACAGAAATATTGGGAGAGACAAACCCCCTGGGGAAGAATTCCCACATGTCATCAGATAGGGGTGCTTGTCAGGAAAATGAAGTTGCATCCCTAAAAGATATCAATCTGGGCATTGTCAACCAGAATAGATACCATAAAAAGATATCTACCTGACACAAAACATGGCTCTTGAAAAACACTGAGCGCCTAGACCACCAAAAGTGTTTTGTATTTTTGCAGCAAACACCCTAAAAGATTTTATGCAAAGCATATACATGTATGTATTAACCAAATGTATTATTTATAGTCTGATTGTAATACGAGCATTACTGAATTTACAGTTGAATCGACCTGGTAGAAATGCTTGTATTTGTTTTATTTTGCTATAGACTTTTAAAAGAACTCCATTACACCTTGTTGTTGATGAGGAGCACTTCACATCAAGAAGAGAACTAATTCTTCAGCATTTGCTGAGGCAAAAAGAGATACGTATAAATAGTTGCGACAAAGTATGTATGGGTTGTTACTACTACTCAGAAATTATACCTAAGTGTAACTTAAAAATTAAAAAAAAATTAATCATGAGAGGAAAAGTTGCTTGCCATTTAGTTGAACAATGATATTTTTGTACTGTCTCATTTTAAACTTTGTTTTGTGGTGCTGCATTGCACAGTACTTCAGTTATTGAACCTTGGCAGCAGCCAGTACACTATACTCTTTGGTGCCAAATAAGTGCCCCCTTACCTCCCTCCCTACCCATTAAAATTTCAATTTTTTCTCTAACCCCTAACCTTAATTAGTATAGGTAATTGCATAGGCCTGAGTAAAATTAAGGATTGATTTCAGGAGTGTTTTCAACTTTTTCTAAAATTACTTGAGTCACTTTGCGATGAGGATAATTTGGAAAAAACTGAAAACACAAGTGACATCAGTCCTACATTTTACGAGGAACCAGGCAATTACATGGTTATGACGTGGAGGGCAAAATTCTTTATTCTCCGCAGTATCCCAATAGAAAGCGTTGCATTAACTTAACTCATCCATCCCAAGTTTCTTCAAAAACTGCTGGGGATGTAATAAAATCGTTGTAATCTCTGAAAACATAGGGAAAGCTTTGAAAGAGGTTAGAAACCATTTCTAGGGCATTTCTATGATTTTTTAAAATTTTGGGAAAATCTTCGGAGTTATGTTTGAAAATGGTCAGAAATCTTCAGAATTTTTTGAAAATCTTCAGAAAATGTTTCTAAAGCATTTTTGAGAATTTTAAAAATTTCAGAGAATCTGTTTTTGGAAATATACCAGTGACCTGGAAATCATGGCTAAGTAATTTTGCTCTGAATTAAAAATAGAGACTGGAAATAATATTATAGCTCAATGTGTTAATTTTTGTTAATTTTTTAATTTAAGAAACCAAAAATTATGGTTTTTTGCAGCCCTGAAATCATATAGGCCTATATATAATTATGGTATTTACAGTGTATAGTGAACAAATCTTTTTAGCTTTTTCAACTCCCCCCTGGCCCCCTCCTGTACCTCCCATTAATCCAAGCTTTAATAGATTCTCAAATAATTTACTTCCTGACCCCCATTCCCCTGTTTTTTCTGACCTCCCATTTATGGTATTTGGCACCAATTAGCGAATTTAGTTGAAATTATGTATGTATGATCTTCTTACAGTACAACAATTCAGCCCTCAAACTGGCAGTTGAAAAAGGAAATTTTCAAGTAATTGAAGCGCTGATTTCAAACAAGGCAGATGTTAACAAAGCTGATGTAAGTCATCCTATACTTATTCAATGCCTTGGGTTCAATCAAATGTAACACTAACCATACTTTTGGTTTTTAGTTTAAGGAATAAATTGATAATCAGCAATGGTATTTCACAAAATTCTTTGTTTTAACCATTCAGAATGGCAATAACTCACCACTTCAACATGCAGTAATAAAAGAGCATCTAGATGTGGCTAAGATGTTACTTCAAAAAGGGGCTGACTCAACTCATCTGAATGAAGTAAGTGAGCTGCAAGTCTTTTGTAAATTATAGGTATTAAAGCAATAGCTAGCCGCAGAAATGTAAATGTATTTGTGTTTCATGCTAAAATGTTTCTCACTGTTTGTGTCAGACATTTTGATAAGTTAATCATGCTGATCAGATGGTTGTTTGGTGGTTATCCACACATCGACCCTAATAACACTAATTGGGCGGCAGAAGGGGGAGAGGGCACCAACCCCCCAATAATTTCTAGCTAACAACAGCAACTATTGAAAAGGAATCTCAGATTATATAAAGAACTATGACAATTTCTGTACTGTGCCCTCCCCCCCCCAATTTTTTGCTTCCGCCACCCATCTAATTATAGCATCTGTTGTTTGTAAGATAAAATAAAATTTGCATGATTATATGTTTTAATCTGACAGTATGTCGATGTATATTTTATCATAAGAACTGTTTGGAAACTATCAAAATGGAAACATATAAGTCCACTAGAGCTCACTGGCAGTGCTTCCCATACATCTTTGATTACTTCTAGTTGATAAAACCTAATTGGCATACACACTTATGCTCTATTTCACCCTTTTTGACTTATAATGCTTCTGCCATTTATTTCTTTAAAATATTTTAGTGTAGCCGCCAAGTAATTCATTTCCCAATACTGCATGTATTGCAACACCTATATGGCTTAGTTTTTAGTCGATGTAAAACCTTTGTAGAAATAAAAACAATTTTTGAACAGTTTGAGGCTCAAGCCTCCAAAAAGTTAGCTGACAATGAGCCGCGGCCAAATTTCCTGGTTCTTATAAAAAATAGTTTGTATAAAAGAAATATATCTTGGCTTTGTTGATCACTAGAATTGTGAAACAGCTCTACACATCGCAGTTGACTTAAAGTATTTAGAGATGGTTGCAGTGTTACTAAAGTATGGTAATCATGAGGCTTTATTAAAGAGAAATAAGGTAAGGCTTAATAAGGTATGTGTTCTTAATTTCTCATGTACATTACAGTAAATATGTACTGAATAATTGTTTGAAAATAATTTAAAAGCTTGACATGAATTTGCAGAAAATATAAATTATATCTAACTTTTAAATAGAACTCTTTTTCTTTTTTTGTTTCACTTCTATCAGTTTTGTTTTTTCTTTTTTTGGCAGGACAAAGAAACCCCAATCGAAGTAGCCCAAAGAATGAAACAGTTAAATTCAAGAAACCATCGAGTTAACAACATTGTTGAAATGTTATCAAACCCAGTGAGTCTTCATTCAAAAATCTCTTTAATATATTCGGTAACAAAAAGATAAGAAGTACCAAATGTGAATATCTTTATCTCAGATAACCAGTTGAAAACAGCACAATTAAAAAGATAACAGAGTGTTTTTGTTTCGGATAGTCAGACTAAATGACAGTCTCCTTAGTTTTCATAAGTTTTACGATGCAGCTTTTTCGTGATAAAAAGTCAATGCATGTGAAAATATTGTTTGCCAGTTCAATGCTGCGGGTAAAAAAAACCAATGGAGGATGATGATAGTAATAACAATAATAATAATGATGATGATAATAATAATAATAATAATAATAATAATAATAATAATAATAATAGTAATAATAATGTTTTATCATGGAGACAGTAAAAAACAATATATCATGGCTTTAAACTCTTTTAATCTGTCAAAACAACTTTTCGCCATGTGCTCTCCCCGTTCGCTCTAGTGCACATGACCAATACAAGGAAACCGCAAACATGCATACTAATTGAAGTATTTCTACACCACATCCTCCCTTCTAAATAAGGGTTTTACTATACTACTAGCATAACTCAATGAACTAAATCTTTCAGTTCTCAATAACAATATAAAAGAGTTTATGAATGTTCCTACTGCACATAATCTTTAAGGTAAGTTGGGGGTCTTCTTGATCTTGTCGGGTAGGTCTTTGGACTGGTGGGTAAAGTTGGTGGGGGTGCACTGTTCTCAGTTGTTGGTGTAACAAGCGGTTCTTGAAGGATCAAGGGTGTGACATCAGGAGCCGTAGGGTTTGCAGACACATCAGGAGCTGTAGTAGGCACAGACTCATGTAAAACAATGTCTTGAGGCATATATCTTTGTATCTCTACCCGACTTTAAGTAACTGGTCCACATGTCGTTTCCACACTTGTCCTCCTGTTTGAACCATATATAGTTTCTTGTACCGAGGACTTCAGAAATCTTTCCAGGCAACCATTTCTCTCCCCTTCCATAGTTTCGCACCATCACTGAATTACCTTGAAATTTTTATAAGTGTCTATTTGCAGTTCGCTCTGCGATAGAGTTCTCTTTGTTCTCTACATGGCATTTAACCGAAAGTTAAAGTAAATCTAATCTTTTACAAAGCTTCCTCGTCTTCAACAGCATTGATGGACTTTCACCTGTAGTTGAATGAGCAGTATTGCGATAGACTAACATGTGTCTAGTGACAGCCATGTCAATATCCTCTCCAGCAACTGTAGCTTGTGTTATTGCTGATTTGAGTACTTGGACAATTCTTTCAGCTTCGCCGTTTGTAGACGGTTTGTAGGGAGCTGATTTACCATGAATAATACCACTCGTGCTACAAAAATTATGAAATTCTTCAGACGCAAATTGCGGGCCATTGTCTGATGTAATGGTTTCAGGCAAACCATGTCAACTGAAAATCTCGCGTAAAACCTTGATTGTTTCAGTAGCTGTGGTACTTGACATGTTCCTTATTTCTGGGTACTTACTGTATGCATCAACAACAACGAGATATGTTCGTCCTAACACTGGACCTTTGAAATCAATGTGTAATCTTTGCCATGGGCCTGTAGGGTAGCACCATGGGTGCACGGGTGCTTCAGGTGGATTTGCTCCGGTAACCTGTCAAGTATGACAGGATTGCACTGTATTTTCTACATCCAAGTCGATGTTAGGCCACCAAACATAAGATTTCATTCGTTTCACTCCGGGATTTGTCTCATGCAGTTCTTTAAGTTCTTGCTCTTGAAGAGTATTGGGAACAATTACTTGAAGTCCCCATAACAAACAACCTTGCTCGAGTGTTAGCTCATCTCGTTTGTTCTTGTAAGTAACTAAAGATGGATCCACCACATGTGGCCATCCAGTCATTATGTACTGCACAACTTTACTCAGAACAGGATCAACAGCTGTAGCTTTCTTGATCATTTCACTTGAAACATATGACATACCTTCATTTTCAAAGAAGTAGCAATTAACATTGACTTACTAGTTCCCATGTCACTGGCAAGGTAAGCGAGAATCAGCGTCTGCATGGGCTGTTGCGTTCCTGTACTCAATCTTGTAATTGTAGGACTGTAGAATTAGAGACCATCTCTGCAACCTCGCAGCAACGTGAAGCGGTACTGGGCGATCAGGAGCGAACAATGACAATAAAGGACGATGATCTGTAAATATTGTGAACTCGCGTCCACTCAAGTATTGGTGAAACTTCTTTAAACCAAAGATGATGCTGAAAGCTTCCTTGTCTAACTGAGAGTAATTATTCTTTTGTGCTTCGGTTAGAGTACATGATGCAAATGCAATTAGGTGATATTGGTTGTCAATGTAATGAGACAACACAGCGCCTGCTCCATAGGATGAAGCGTCACAAGATAGGTAGAGAGGTAAAGCATCATTGTAATGTACAAGTGTTTGCAATTCAAGTAGTAACTTCTTAGCATTAACAAATGCCTGCTCTTCAGTCATAGTCTATGTCCACTTAACATCCTTCTTGAGTAATCTGTTAAGTGGTTCAAGCCTAGTGGAATGGTTAGGCAAGAATTCTGAGTTAAACATCAGCAACTCAAGAAAGGACTGGAGAGCAGCTACATGCTTGGGTCTTGGGGCATCCTGAACAGTCTTGAGTTTCTCATCGGTCGATTGGAGGCCATTTCCATCAATCACATGGCCTAAGTAGGTAACAGAGGATCTGTTGAACTGACATTTCATCTGATTCAGTTTGAATCCTGCGGCAGAAAGCCTTTCAAATACATTTGACAGCATCTTCAGATGATCTTGCTTGTCAATTCCTGCTACTAGAATGTCATCAATGTAACAAATAGTCTGTGAAATACCAGCAAGGGTATTATCCTTTACTCTCTGGAATATAGCTGGTCCAGAATTGACACCATCAGCCGTGTGAATGAGTATAGTCCCATGTGTGTATTAACTGTAACATAGGGCTTGGAATCCTCTGTTAAAGGAATTTGATGATAGGCTTGGCTGATATCTAGGATGCTCAACACTTTACATCCTCGTACAGCTTCATGAATATCTTCTATTTTTGGCAGTGGGTACGTTTCAACATCAGCACAGTTATTATATGTTACACTAAAATCTCCACAAATACGAACATCATCTGTACCTTTCTTCTCAACTACCACAATGGGTGCAGCACAAGGAGCTGAAGTGACTTTAACTATCACTCCTTCCTCCTCCATCTTTGTTTTGAGCTCTTTCAACTTTAGGCTTTTTGAGCATAAGCAACAGGTCTTGGTTTGTAAAACTTTGATTGTTTCTTAACCTTGAGTTGTTCAGGGCGGCCACTGTAACAACCCAACTTTGAATCAAACAGTGTGTCATGTTTCTTTAACAAAGTGTCTAGGTCTTGTCTTGAAGTAGATGCATTAACATGATGAACTTTCTGAATACCTGGTAGGTTATGCCAGTTTAGACTCACTTTGTTGAGCCAGTTTCTTCCGAATAGAGGAGTAGATCCAGCATTTACAACAATCAAAGGTAGAGAATAACATATTCAACATCTACCACTACCTCCCCCAAGGGATAAATTTTCTCCCCAGTGTATGTAGAGAAAATCAATTCTGTAGGCTTTAAGGGAATATGTACACAGTATTTGTCATAGAAAAACTTTGGGGCTAAGGTAAATGCACAACCAGTATCAAGTTGCATTTCAGTTTGTAACCCTTCAATAATCAATGGTACCTTGATATCCTGCGTAGATACTTTGTTCACTTCAAAAGTGTATAAATCTTCGTGGAGTTCAGTATTATCTGAATCCATCACATTTACTCAAGATATCCTACACACCTTGGCAATATGTCCTTTAAGATTACATTTACGACATACTGTGTCTCTGAATCTATAGTTTTTCCTCGTGTGACCAGTTCCTCTACAGCTAAAGCAAGCGTAGTTTGACTTGTTTTTTTCAGTATGTTTAGAAAACATTGGTTGACACCTTGGTCTTGAAACTTTTATTTTTGGCATTTCTATTAGCAGGTGTAGACTTCATAACATGAACTGAATTTTTTTGAAAGACCCTAGTTTCTCTTTTTGCTGCTTCGTCTGCAATGCAGATTTTCATGGCTTCTTCAAAAGTAACGCTTTCTTGACTTAGAAGCTTCTTCTTCGCATTTTCATCTCTAATTCCACTAACAAATTGGTCTCGAAGAGCTTTTGACAAGAATGTGCCAAAATTACAATAATTAGCTAAGCGCCTGAGTCTAGCACTATATTCAGCTATGCTTTCACTTTCAGTTTGTACACATCCATGAAATCTATATGTTCCAGCAACCTCTAAATTCTTTGGCTTATAGTGTGTTTCCAGTAGTTGACAGATTTCAATAAACGATTTATCTTTGGGAGCGGCAGGAGAACACAAATCTCTTAGCGTGTTGTATATTTTGCTGCCCATGACGGAAATAATTACAGCAACTTTTCTTTTATCTGCAGCGGCCTTAACTTCTTCTGAGGCATCGGCAGCACATTGGCCAATTCCATTAGCAATGAAAAACTGTTCCAGCTTTCCAAATAGGCGGTGAATGTCTCCAACGACGGCTCGTAAACACCGATTGAACCGATAAGAGCAGCAGCCATCGTGAATCATGTAACGCGTTCAAAATTTATTCGAAATCAATTGAGAATAGATCCATCCCATCCTCGTCGCCAAGTTGTTGTATCATGGAGACAGTAAAGCACAATATATCATGGCTTTAAACTCTTTTAATCTGTCAAAACAACTTTTCGCCATGTGCTCTCTCCGTTCGCTCTAGTGCGCATGACCAATGCAAGGAAACTGCAAACATGCATACTAATCGAAGTATCTCTACACAACAAATAATAATAATAATAATAATGATACGATTTATTATTTCTATTTCGCATGCTCCATTGGGAGATGCTTTTGCAAGTACAATTGCAACACTATTATCATTATCAACCAACTTTCTTAAACATTCTGAAAGAGCTTGGAGATCTGTCTTTAACAAAATAAAAACAGCTTAACTATACTCCATGTTTACTGAATAGGTCCTTTTTTCTTTGTATTCTGTTCAAAAGCAACTAATTTCTCATTTATTCTTGAAAACAGCCGTTTTATGACTTAAGTTATTCGATTTAGTGCTGCATTTTTAATTCTTAATTTCTTTGGAATTAGAACTACAAAAAAAGGGTCGTAGCGGTGATTCAATTTCTTTTTCGTTTTTGTTCACACTAGATATAAAGCACTTGTAGCACAGTCAGGAATATTTGTTAATACTTTTTTCCAAAAAGGAAGCATGCGGCAGACAAGAATTAACGTACACCGCTCGGTCTCTTCTTTGAGCAAGCTAAGTTTCATGGCCCATGTAAACTTCAAACAACATCAAATTGCAAAGTTTTACGCAAGAAGACAAGTTTTGTGCAAAAAGACATACAAACAGATACAGCCTACAGTACCAGTTTATACATCAATTGAGTATTAATTTAGAAGCTTACCAAAAGACAACTGATTGCCAAGATTTTTACAAAAAGACATAAATACAAACAGATACAGATAGAAGATAAAAATTAGTTCACTGCGCACGATGAAGATATGATATTTTAGTAAATGGAAAAGACATGAATTAAGTATATAGAAGCAATTCCGAAAGATAACTGATTGCCTATTTAAAAGTTGCTGCACTTGATTAAATTTGAATGGAATTGCCACTCTTTGAACTTTGTGAAAATGAAACCAGAAAAGCTTAGACTCATTTCAGCTGAGGATACAAAGCTAAAAAAGCATTTTTTTTCTGTTTAAGAACGTTGGCTGTGTAGAGTTAAATAATAAACAAGCTCACACTAGTTCTTTTTTTTTCATTACAGGAAAGAGTTATGGAATTTCTTGTTGGTATGTATGCAATTAGCAGTTCACACTCATTGTCCCCTGAGGATTTGTTTGTGCATATAAACCGCCCCCTATTAAGTTCACGCTCACTTGACGTCGCAAAATTTCACAGGGTCATTTTCGCCTGGCCCTTATTTCTTGTTGGATTATTCTTTTTTGTAACAAGCAGTCAATGGTGTTATTAGGAAAATCTCACCCCACGTTTCATTTGGCTTCTGAGAGGAAACGTTAATGTACGTCATGACAGAGCACTGACTTCAGCAATAACTAAGAAGCTAAAAACTTCCAGAATACGACTATATGTTTGCGATGACTATCATGATTCGCTTCAACCTCGACTACAACTACTCTTGTTAGTATATCGATGCTGGTTCCTTTTATACTAATTGGAAACTCTTTCTTTCTATGCTTGCCCTTTATAGGCTGTAATTTTGTTTGACTATGTGTTTATCATTAAGAAGTAATCGGCACGATTTTTCTCGTTCAATTTTGGAATAATTTGCTTTCGTGTGTTTCCCAAAAGGCTCAAAATGCATTCGCCCTACGCGCTCATGCAATTATGATACTTTTTGAAAACCCACTCGTGCAAAATATATTTCCAAATTGAACTCGAGGTCGTGCGATTATCTATACGAAGTACTAGTAATCTGCAAGAAGGTTATCTTTTAATTTTGTTTTTCGTTCATCCCGACTCTTCTTTGTAATTAAGCTAAAAGTTGATCTCTAAACCTTGAACTCTTATGATACTAATATTGCAATTGTAATATAGAGCGATCAGTTAACGGTCAGTCAAGATCATTGCGTTGCAAGGATGCCGTTCCGGATTCCTCAGCCTCAGGTATAATCAGCAATTACACATCGCTTAGAACGTTCTAGCGGACATTTACTTGCAGTTAGCAGTTGCAAAATGAGCGGGAACACATATAACGCCGGTCGTCGCTTATTGGCTTAAAGTTTGCCGGTAAAACTTTGATTTGAACCATCCAAAAACTCATACGTTATTTAAGCAGAGGTTTAAAGTTGTGAAGTTTCTTGCTTTTGTTATGAAAGCAATTAAATGTTTGAATGTGTTAAAACACTCTCCTCATGAGAATTGGGAGTTGCACTACACTATATAGTTTTCTTGTATCGTTTATTTAGAATTGACTGAAATATTTAAAATTTTCTTTGATGCAGTATACTGTTCATGTACGTTCTCAGTACTGAAGCAAAGAAAAAAAACATTTCGCGTTGTAATGCTTCAACATTACTACTTCCAATGTTCTTCTTTGTTTGAGTATCGACGAGCAACAGTTGTATTGGAAGTTTCTGCAATTGGTGTGTCGTGTAACTGGTATCGGTGAAGTAGTGTATGAAATTCAAACACCGGTGGTTACTCTAGCGAGTTCACATTGCGTTTTGCTTTACTAAAGCACCATAGATTCAAACTGATCAACCAATATATACAGATAGTCATTGTTTTGTAATTTATTTACTTTTAATTTGTTCTAGAGCCTGGCACGCCAACACGTACAATATTTAATGTTAATATTTATGGTGGAAATAACGCTGTTGGAGATAATGCTACTGTCAACTGCAACCTCTAGTTCGATATGGTAAGTGAACTGATAACCACGGTGATAGTACAGATGATGATGATGATGCGATGGTGAATGGTGATGATAGTGAGACTAATAAACCCATATTACTTTATGTTATACTATACTAAATAAGTGAATATCAATTTTCGCGCGTTCTGATAGGTTCCTGAAACAGTAAATGTCAAGGACTACTTAATGTTTTGAGAAAGCTTTCAAAATAGCGACTCGTTTGGGGACAGTCTCGTAAGAGGAAATTCACGAAATAAACGGTTCAGCCATTCCCTTAGACACAAAAAGGGCAACGAAATTATGGATATCTTTATTCACAGGTAAGATGGAAATTGTCTTACCCTAAAGTTTCAAGAAAAAGTACAACAATGATAGTGAGCGCGCGCTTTTATTGCTTTTCTTACTAAATCTAAATGTAATGCGCCGTGCATGGCTGCACTTTTCGCCTCTCCTTATTTTGCCGTTATTTTTGTACTTATTTCAAAGTTTTATGGCTATTTATTTACTTCCAAGTCCTTGTAAAGTTGCTACGCACATATGGCCCCGTTTTAGAGGGAAAAGAGCAGGTCGC
>JAOBRD020935975.1:0-12342 GCA_027575215.2 Hydrozoanthus sils | reverse complement strand
ATTTTGTTAATTAGATTGCTCTGTCTCTCTCTCTCTGCCTTTTGGTTAGTTTGGATAATGGTTTGTCTATCTTGTTGACTTTCTCAAAGAACCAACTCTTTGTTTCATTGAGTCTTTGTAGTGTTTCCCTAATTTCTACTTTATTCATTTTATCCCTCAGTTTTATTATTTCCTGGCACCCACCCCTCCAGGGAGTGTTTGCTTCATTTTGTTCTAGAGCTTTCAGTTTTCTGTTAATTCTCTACTGTTACTATTCTCCAATTTCTTCATGTGGGCATTTTAGTGCTATGAAATTTCCTCTTAGCACTGCTTTCTACATGTCCCATATGTTTTGGTATGTTGTGTCATCATTCTCATTAAATTTTAGGAAGTCATTAATTCCTTTTAATATTTCTTCCTTGACCCAGAAATGGTTCAATTGTGCATTATTTAATTTCCATGAGTTTGTAGGGTTTCTGCAATTTATGTTGTTGTTGAATTCTAACTTTAAAGCATGGTGGTCTGAGAATGTACAGGTGGTTATTCCATTTTTTTTTATCTGTGTAGGTTTGCTATGTTGTCGAGTATGTGGTCGATTTTAGAGAAGGTTCCATGTGATGCTGAGAAGGTATATTCCTTTGTGTTCAGATGGGATGTTCTATAGATGTCTGTTAATTCCAATTGGGTCATAACTTCTGTTAGATCCGTTTTTCTTTGTTATGTTTCTGTATGGTGGTCCAATCTGGTGGTGAAAGCAGGGTGTTGAAGTCTTCTACTAAACATATGTGTGGTTTTATGTGTGATTTGAGCTTTATTAATATTTCTTTTATAAATGTCGGTGTATGGGATGCTGTACCTACACCTCTTTAGTGGCTGGCTACAGCGTCCCCTACAATTCCCCTTTCAGGCATGGTCAAACACAGCTGTAGCCATCCCCTAAGCATGCATGTCTACAGAATACCCTAGATGTAGGTGCCTTTGTATTTGGGGCATAGTTTGGCGGATTGAGACTTGATCTTGATGGACTTTTCTTATGATAAGTATGGAATGCCCTTCTTCGTCTCTTTGATCGACTTTATCTTGAAGTCTTAATTGTTAGATATTACGATTACTACAACAGCTTGGCTCTTGGGCTCTTCCAATCCATTTGATTGGAAAATCTTTTCTCAACCCTTTATTCTGAGGTACCATCTGTCTTTGAATTTGAGATGTGTTTCCTGTATGCAGCAGAAGGAAGGATTCTGACTTCATATCCATTCTTACAGACTGTATCTTTTTATAAGCAGCTTAAAACCATTGACATTGAGGGATATTAATGGCCATTGATTTTTCATTCTTGTTTGTTCTGGATTAGATGGTGGTGGTGTTATTGTTTGTGGATTTCCCCAATTTTTTGGTGTTTGGTAAAGTGGGATTATCTATTGCCAATGGTTTTTTCAGCTTAGTTATCTTCATTACAATGGAGTTTTTCTTTCATTAATTTCTGTAGTGATGAATTTGTGGATATGTTTTGCTTAAATCTGGTTTTGTCATGGAATATCTTGTTTTCTCCATCTATAGTGATTGAATTCTTTGCTGGATAAAGTAGTCGATTATGACCTCCATGTTCCCTTAGAATTTGTAGAACTTCTATCCATGATCTTCTGGCTGTCAATGTTTCCATTAGAAGTCCAGTGTAATTTGGATAGGTTTGCCTTTGTGTGTTATTTGGCCTTTCTTTTTGCTGCTCTTAATTTTTTTTATTCTCTAAGTTGGGTGTTTTGATTATTATGTTGTAAGGGGGACTTCTTTTTGTCGTCCAATCTATTTTGTGTTCTGTCAGCTTCTTGTACTTTCAGAGGCATATCCTTCTTTAAGTTGGGGAAGTTTTTTTCTATGATTTTGTTGAATGAGTTTTCTATACCTTTGAGCTGAATTTCTTCAACTTCTATACGTACTATTCTTAGGTTTGGTCTTTTCATGGTGTCCCATATTTCCTGGATATTTTGTATTCGAGATTTGCTGGACTTGAGATTTTCTCTGGTCGATGACTGTACATCCTCATATGAGTCATGAACACCTGAGATTCTAACTCACATTTCTTGTTTTCTATTGGTTATGCTTACATCAGTGGTTCCTGATTATTTACCCAGCTTTTCTAATTCCAGCATCCCCTAATACTGTGTTTTCTTTAAAGTTTCAAATTGTGCTTTGAAACTGTGAATTGTTTTAATTGTTTTCTTCACTTATTTGTTGGTTTTTTCTTGGCTTTCATTAGATTGTTTAAGAGATTTGTTTGTTTCTTGAATTTTTGTTTAGACTTTTCCTCCATTTCCTGTAAATTTTTGCTTGTTTTTTTCTTTTATTTCTTTAAGGTGTTTTCTTGTTTCCTATTTAATGGTCTCTATCATCTTCATACCATAATTTTTATGGTCTGTCTCATCTTCATCCTCTGTGTTGGGCTTTTCATTTCTTGCTGGAGTGGAGTCCCTAGATTTTGGTGGAGTCATATTGGTCTTTCTGTTGTTGAGTGTGTTGTTACTCTGTTCTCTACCCATCCATTCTTTCAGCGGGTGTAGGTGGGGTCTCTCCCTCTCTCAGATGGCAGGTGGAGGCTCAGGATCAGGCATGATGCTCAGGCTTAGGCAGCAGCTGGAGGGCTGAAGGTGTTGGGTGGACAAGGGTGAGGTATGTCCAGACTCAGGGTGGGCCTTCTCTTCTGGATAGGTCCACTGTTGTCCCCAGGATGTGCTCAGGAAAAAGCAAGAAGGGCTGATGGGTGAGATTGAGGGCAGAGAAGCACCCAGATTCACCTCAGGTTCAGGCACAGCTAGAGGATATAAGGCAGAGGGCGGACAAGGGTGACGTGTGTCGAGACTGAGGGTGGACCTTCTGGTCTGGGCATTTCACTCTTGTCCAGCAGGGAAAGTCAGGCAGAAGCAAGCAGGTGTTGATGGGGGAGGTTGGTGGAAGAGAAGTTCCCAGACTCACTCAGGCGGTAGTCAGAGCGCAGAAGGCGGATGGCAGACATGGATGAGGTGTTTCCAGACTCAGGGTGGGCCTTCTGCTCTGGGCAGGTCCATTCTTGTCTGGGGGCAATCAGGCAGAAGTAATCAGCGTGTGATGTGGGAGATTGGGGACAGAGCAGCATCCAGACTCACCTCAGTCTCTGGCACCAGCTCAAGGACAGAGAGCACTCTGTCCGCTAGAGGACCTACATTTTAAATTTCTTGTAATTGATATTAAGTGTATTAGAGTTTCTCTCATGTAAGTAGTATATCTGGACAAAACGAGGCTTGATGCTCATTGAGGCAGGACCCTGATCATCAATACAGATTATGTGTGGTTGAATATGTGTGGTTGAATCTATTCCAAAAGACATAAACAACAACTCCACAAGGTGTAATTAGTTGGAGAATCATTTATTGAATGAGACTGCAGATTTTAGCTAGAATGTTTATGACTAGAAATGGGAAGGCTCAGTGGGATGGTTTACAAAAAATGATCATAGACAAGAAACTTCAGAGTCTTGGAGTCTAGAGACATGATCCGTTCTTTCTTGGGTTTTGACACCTCAAATCGGTGTCTTGATCAGGTAACTCCTTAAGCTCTATCAAGACATTACATCTCAAGTTGCTTGCTTTGGCATTGACTTCACTTCAGATACCATATATATGAATGTGCAGTGTCTTTCTCCAAATATTATCAGAGGCTGCTCCACATTCAGAACATGGCTTCTCTGGATTCTTTCTGCTACTCAGTTCTTCAGTCAATTCTGTTTATACCAAATTCTTCTGTATTGAAGCAGATATGACTCTGCTCATCACTCTCTACTGACAAAGATGGCACAACAAAGTCCCAAAAAAGGACACTACTTCCGACATTTTAGCCAAGGATATCATTTTCCTCTAAATTATGGCAGTTCTGAGAGAAAGACTTGGTCCTTACAGGAGGCTGGGTCACTGTAGACAATGAGATGCCAAAGCATGGTTGTTCTTTGTCCATGTGGAAGCAAATGAGTGTGTTTTGCTTCTCTGAATGTGTGCCATGGGAGACAGATGTTTCCTTGATAGATCTTGGATAAGAAAACCTAACAAGAAGCTAGTTTTGGACACTGAGCTTCAATGCTGCTTTCTTTGAGCTCATCTTGGGTGCCTGTGGTTATGACATCAATTTGTACTGAGAGCAGGCTGGCAATCCTGGACAGCCCCCAACTCAGGTACCAGAATTCTCATGGTGGGATTCAAGCAAGAGTTGATTCGATGTTTCTTTGAGTGACCCTGGTTCTCCTGGCTGGTCAATTGGAGAGGTTTCTTTCCTGGAGCCTGGATTCTGACTTCACAGTCCTGGCCAGACTTGGTATCACATATTATACACAGGAAGTTGGAGCTGTACCAGGATGAATCATATTTGTCTGGACATTAATGTCACGTGCTGAATAAGGTATCTTCCAATCAGGCTGAAGAGCACACTTGGGGGAAACAACACATCCTTGTGATTTTTATCCTGGTGCTAGGGGAAGAATCCTGGCAGTTCATCCAAATGGATTCCAGGGTGTCTGAGAATCCAATATCATGTGCTTCCACTAATCCATAAGTGTTCTCTTCTTGTTCTTATTTTTGTAAAAACATGAGGGGGTGGTTGTTCTCATATCAGATGTCTTGACTAGTGGGAGACCAATCAGATAGGATCCAATGAAGTTTTCTTCTTGGTCAGGTAAATAAGTGATGGTCTCGTAGGTTTCTGTGAAGAAAAAAGTCTCAGATTACTTGTATTAAAGTTAACATCCTAAGTGGAGAGCCTTCTAATTAAAATCATCTACAGGGAAATTATGTGAAGCAAATATGTAGGTTACACAAATGCATAGGAAGTAAGGACCATTGGGAAGTAAAACAAGGACCAGGGGAGAGGAGAGTTGGAGTACATATGTATACAGGGTACAGGTGGCATAAGAGGAAATGAAATAGTTGTCTGTAAGACAGGTCACAACAAAGCCAAATATTCTGCTGTGACACAGAACTAAAGACAATGAAGAGGGATGGATGAAGGGATTTGGGAGAACAATGAACAGAAAATCAAACACATTTGGATTATTCATAACACAGCTAAACAGAGGCCATGCAAAGAAAAGGTAAAAGGAAACTGAGCTATAACCCATGGGGTACAAAGGTAAACACTTTAAATATGCACAGTGTATCTACAGTCATTCCTGAATCAGAGCATGTGTAACATCATACTTTAAACTGGGACATAGGAGCTAAGTGAATAAGTGCATTTGTTGCTTTTTCAGTTTCCAGGACCCATTTGGGAGTCACAATTGTGTGTAATTTTAGTTTTTGAAATTTGATATATTGTTCTGACCTCCTAAGCGACTAGATATTATGTTCACACAAGGCATTCATACAGTCAGGCAAAACACTCCTACCCAGTAAATGAAATGATATTAAATATAAAAAGATGACTTGATATAAGAATGAGATTTTTTTACTAGGAGTTGTCACTCTTTGTCTTTTAATTAAAAAGGGATGTCAAGATGTTCTCTTGTTTAGATACAGCAAATGAAAAAAGCACTTCCTCAAGGTTGTGATGAGTCTGTAGGAGAGGCATTCTTTCATGGACAGATAGCTAGATTCTGAAGTTACATGAAAGATACTAGCCTAACACAATATCATTCAACACGAGGTGAAACACTTCCCATATACACAGAAAACCTCCATAACATTTGTTGGTGCCGAAACAAAATGAGTGAACATATTGAATAAAGATACAGAAAGCCACATGGGGTGCTGCAAGTATGTGATCCTAGAATATGCAAGAGTAAAGGAAGATCGGGTGAAGGTCCAGACAATACTGAATTACATAACCTGAGTCCACAAAAGAAAAAACATGCTAGGCATGTATTTATACACCTGCAGTCCCAGTATGTGGGAAGCCAAATTAGGTAATCTGGAGATGAAGGCCAATCTCAGTCAAAGAGCATGATCAAGGTCAGCTTAGGCGAAGGAAGTCCCTGTTCCTAAGAAGCAAAATAGAGAGTAAAGAGAGAGGAAACAATGGGAAGTGAAGAGGACTAGGAAGCTAAGAATGGTAACATAGGGACATAGAGCAGGGAAGGGAAAAGGAAATGTGGAGGACATGAGTAGACAGAAAGTAATGCAAGAAGGAAGTAACACAGGAGAGGAACTAAATTGCAGGAAACAGCAGGTGAAAAACTGAAGAAAATGGAAAGGGCAATCAAGCAGAAGCTGATTGAGAAGTGCAATAATCTTCCTTGGCTTTTCCTATAATGCCAATACCAAGGATACAGCAGAGCAGCAGAGATGGGATCCAAGAGAAACACAACAGACAAGCAATGGAGACTCACCCTCAAAAAATAACAAATTTCTTCTTGTTCTACCAAGCTCCTCGGCCTCTTCTTCGGAGACCTTCTAGGATATTTCTGTGTTAGAGTTTTCCTTGGTATCACTTCTTGCCTGCAGAGCACATAGCATTAAGTATTGGGATCTGCAGAAACACTGCTTCTGAAATACTAAAATCAATCACTAACTTTAAAGTTAATACCAGCCTTGATAGAGTGAGGAGGCATTCAAGCCACAGTGAAATTTGCTTATCTGATGTAGGGTCATCTTTTACCTCAGGATCTGTCAACACACCTGAAACTTTCTACACACCCAGGGGTTAGATTTGCATATGGCTTTATAGAAAATACAAAGTGTACCCTGTAATTCAGGCTATCCTCTAAAATACAAGATAGCTGATGAAGACCAGGAACACCTGATCCACTTCTCCCCATCTCCCCTCTGCAGGATTTCCAGGTATGCACAAATTTATTGATCTGGCTTTGGGGATGGAAACCAGATATATGTGCCTGTTAGAATAATACAAAAGCACCTGACTAAGACTCCAGTCTAGCACTGCATTCCTTCATTTGATGCTACTGCTGCTCCATGTACAGTGGGCAACATTGCCAGCTCTGTCCCTCCCTCCACTTTGGTGATTTTCTACACTACATGAGCTGAGAGCACTGCTCTCTGATGACACTGGTGGGTTTGTTTCTCTGTGTCCTGAGATGTCTGTGTACAATGAACAAACATCGTCTACTCATGTGCCTGTGCTCATGCATAATTCTGGATGTGTCCCATACTCACATTTTTTGTTCTTTCTCCTCTCCCTCAGTATTTTTAAATATTCCTGGAGTCTGGAGCTGCTGGGCCTGCACTGTTTTCAGTTTCTCCTTCTCCTTGTTTGACCCCAGAAGTTGGACAGGAAGGGCTTCATCCCAGCGTTCCATGGGACACATGTTACTCATTGCCATGTGACCGAAGGCTCCACAGTTCTTGCATTTTACCTGTGTGGACAGAAGAGTCAACACAGAATTAGTCACAATGTCACCCATGTATCAATTCCCACAAAAATCTTTAGGTGATTTTCATAATTGCTTGTAGATTTTATTCTCAAACTATACTACATGATGTACCAAGAGAGGATGCTGCAGTCATTCACAGGACACATTTTTGTAGAGCGTTGCAGAGATAAAGAGGCTTGTTTCTAAAGGATTACAGTGGGTAACATATTGTGATTCCCAACATTGAAATTCACACTCAGGAAGATACAGGTAGAGGAACATGGATTTAAGAAAAACCTTGTCTGTACAGATAGATCCAGGTCAGCCTATGAATATTGCAGACATGGGGTCTAAATGAAAAAAGTAAAATGAAGACTACAGTTTCAACTCAAGTGTAGAACACTTGGATATAATTCACCAATGTGTGAAGTAGCTTTTTGGTATTGAGCAATCCAGGACTACATCAGTAAATTCTGGGGTTTACTTAAGCAAAACACACATGCTTAGCATGTATGAAGTACTAAGTTCCATGCTCAGACAGCAATGAATGGATAGCTAAATATATGCAATTTGATAAAATGCAGATGGCAAAATGGGCAAGTATCAGACTGCTCATTACACTGAGAGTATATAAGGGAGCTCGTCAGATGCTCTCAGTGGACTGGTAACCTGAGAGAAGCAGACTGTCCAGATTAGATTATCTTCTACTAGACTTAATAGACACACAGCAACATGGTTAAATCTACTTTCTGAACTACACATAGAATGAAAATCCTAAAGTCCCAGGGGTACTGACCTTGGATTCTTCCTCCTCTTCCTCTGGAGTGCTTTTTCTCACTGCTCTAAAGCATTTTTTCTTCTGTGTGTTCTCTCTAGTGGGTCTCTTCGAAGGAGGTTTTATGTAATCACCTGTACTCTGCTTTGTAACATTTGGCTTCTTGGCAAAATCTTTCATTGATTGATCATTGTACTTCCTAGATGTGGGTAGAGGGAGGAGAAGTTATATTGACAAGTGTCTTCGGTCCTAACTATAGAATGCAGAAGTGGGAGGGATTTGCTGACCAGAGTCACATATACCATACATTGGAAAACTCAGAGATGACATTCCTGATCCCAGTATCTCACTCTCAAAGAACTGTGAATCTCGTGAGAAGCACCATAAGATAATAGGGCTAAAATACTTGTGTAGGTTTGCATTAAACACAGTGGATTCTAAAATTTTCCAAGCTTTTCCTAACAACTTTTTAAAAATAAAATTGCTTGCTTCTTCCTTAATTTAGCTTTCAGTGTATTGACTAGACTATGACTTTATACCATTTTTGTGCCTACTACCTACAGAGGCCGGATTCGTGACCATTGGGCTCCTATTTAGGTTCTAGGAAAAAAGTACCTAAGTCTCTTTCTTTCTCAATTGTACTTCCTAGAAATAAAGGCATACACCATCATACCAACTGCTAAGCAGATGTTGCTCAGATCATTTCTCAAAAAATAAATTATATAATCAAGCAACTTTATTTTTTCAGCATATTTGATGAAAACTATTTTTTGTTTACTTTTTATGTACAATTCTAGCCACAAGCCCCAACTAAGCACTGTAAAAGTCTGATGTCTAGGGGATAAATATTTATACTTGATAATCAGAAACACATAATCTTATAGTTATTGTTTCAAGGTCTATTACACAAAGCCACTCCTGAACAACCAAGCTGAGGATGATGATGCAAGCTAATATACTGTGCAATTCCTACCAAGCAATTTATAAGTAAGTGTCCATATAGACATATGCCGGATGACACAGACCTCTACTTCCATATATTAGGGAGCTTGTGACAACGTGAATCTAGTTCAAGGCCTTACTCAGTGATGGAATTCTATTCCGAAAAAAATCTGTGTCTAATTAAATAAAAAGAATTTTGTCTGTTGTGAGTGTGTAGCTCAAGCATGGTGTAATTCCTGATGCAAAACACTCTAGTTTAATCTACAATTATAGAAAACAAAATATCCCATCAATGAAAAGCCTACAGGTATGCTAAGGTAAAAACAGGATTCACAGCTACATGCCATAGGCAGCTATTTTCCTGATGTGCCACACAACTCAAATCAGTTCTTACCTCTTTTCTTGGTTTTCTTTATTTTGAGGGATTGGATTTGGTTGGGACACTGCAGGCTGACTGCTTTTATTGGAAATACAACGAGCTGTGGGGTCCTCCCCTGGCAGCAGAGGGAATCGAATTAAAACCTCCACAGAGGCAACAACTACCCATTTCTCGGTCATTGCATCGATCTGAGGATAAGAAAGAGAAAATTAGTTGGTGTTCCATGGTGGGGATGAGATAAACAGTTGTCCACTCCCTTCTATCTTTCAGGTTGTTCAGTGTGAAATCCTTCACTCCAGGAGACTGGACATTTTCAAGAGCATTTCAAATAATGAGAGGTTAAAATCTGAGTTTGTGGTTAGCAGAAATGTTCCCTTGGGGAAATGAGCACTGTTTCGGGTGCTGTGCCTGCTTTATTCCCTGGATTAGTAGCTAGGTGTCAGGTGCTGTGTTCCTTTGAATAGATCTGTACACACTCAGGGCATGGGATAGGATGCTGATTCAAGGGGACTGTACATTCTACTCCACCTCACTCCATGTAACTTCTCTTCACCCATCATCACCCATACTTACATCTCTTTGTGGGATCCCACACTGTTTAAGGAACTGCTTGCCCTCTTCCATTGAAAGCTTGTTTGGATCCATCTCTGCTGGGACTTTCCAGGGACTCAGTTTCCCTCTAGAGTTTAGAAAACAAATCACATTGAAATCTGGTACTCACTTAAATCTCCCCAGTGGTAAACATTCAACAGTTTCCATGCAGTAGCTCTCTTCCTCCTCATTCCTCCACTAACACTGTGTGTGATTCTTAAATGGCACTAATGTGAGTGAAGATATGAGGTCAAAGAGACAAGAGTTCCTTCACTAGTCTGAGCACTGCCAGCAAACCAAGGATGCAGACAGCTTAACCAGGGACCCTCTGATTTTACCCTAGGAGACTCTGGGAAAGCTACTCCTATTACGAGCTTCAAAGAAATTCAGTATGTACAGATTCGTCCAACTTATGTGATTCAACATATGATTTCTCATCTAAATGCCTAGGTCAAACAATAATAATATAGAGAAAATTTGAGTTTAGAATCTGCATGTTTTAGGTTCAAATGAGCCTGAACATCGTAGTCTCAGATACTGGAGTATGTGGTGTTCAGTGCGTGATGCTGTTTTAAGGGTTTTCAAGTGTTTTGTCTTGCTAGAGGAAATACAATTTTCTGTAAACTTTCACAAAAATTTTTAATTTGGCTTTGTGCTAGAAACCACTATCCAGACTTTGATCTACTCCTAAGATGTCTCCTGAAAATGTGTTCCTATAGGAATTTACCAAGGTGCCTTTCTTGATAATAGCTTTTTAGTTTTGTGCCCCAACAGCAAAGACCACCAAGAAACCCATGGCTCTTTTGCTCCTTAGTGAAGAGACAGACCAGAATATCAACTCCACAACACATGTACTTGTAATGACTCTGCATAATTCACTCAAGTGTGATTGAATTATCTTGCCCACCATGATTTGAACAAATATTTTTATTTTTTACACTGATTGATTTTATGCATGTTTACTGCATGTGGGTGCAGCAGAAACACATACTAATTGTTGTTGGCATCGCAAAGGTTTAAAATTCTTTAACATGTAATATAAACAATCAGTGATATAAAAGTATTTCTTCAATTAAAACGAATTTTCCTCCAATCAGATTATCAAAGGAAAAGGCAAAGTTCAAGGTCGTTAATAACAACTAAGCCAACTTAAGACAAGCTGTTGCACATGGGATGCTGTCAAAAAATCACTAATTCAATCATAGCACTAATGAGTCCTAATTTATACTCAACTGAATTCGGAATTTTTTTTCATATTTTGGGTTTTTTTGACAGGGTTTCTCTGTGTAACAGTACTGCCTATCCTGGACTTAACCAGGTTGTCCTGGAACTTACAGAGAAACAACTGCTTCTCAAGTGCTGGGATGAGATCCATGAGACAGTACTGCCCTGTAATAGGTTTTTCTTTACAAAAATATTTTTAAATTTCTTTTGATTCAAAATCATTGCCTCAAAAGCTCATATGTACAACCCATTTAGTCAAAACATCAATGAAAATTTAAACCACTTTGAGATTTTATCTCACTTAGTCAGAGTGGCCAAGATCAATAAGAGAAGACATTCTCTATGCTAGAGATGTGAGCAAAGAAAAACACTTATTTCTCAGTGGTGAAAGTGAAAACAGACTCTGTAGAAATCATTTGGATGTTCCTCAAAAACTACAAAACATGGCTTGGTTTACAGGTGTGGACTGCCAGCCACTCATCTCTAAAATAGCCAGAGTGCAAGTCAGAGCTGTCGGGGAAAGTAAGTGTGACTGTGTGTCAAAATAGAAAGTAGAAGAGGAGAGGTGTCCACATTTGTTGTCTCTCCTAATAAAGACTTTTTCCAAACCCGGTCACCCGTTTTACATCACAGGGACTAAGAGGGTGGGAGCAAAAAAAAATCCCAATCCTATTTTCCCTTTGATATGGACAAACATGATATGAGCTACGAGTGCTGGCAGAGAAAACGTATTTAAAAGTAAACCTGGGATATGCTTCTGTGGTGGAGTGCTTCATAGCCCTTTGGAGTAGATATACGGCTTCAGAGTATATGATTGGATGCTGTGTTGTCAAATATGTACATGAAGTATTGCAATGTCTTTAGAACTAAATGTACACCAGACAGAGAGACTCCATGTGTCCTGCAGCCACAGTCACTAGAAATATACACTAAATGAAGGGAACAACTTATTCTAATGGACTCTGTGTGTTGTGGGTTGTGTCCAGGAATTCCACACAAGATTTAAGTCCATTTTTACTCTAAGGGAGTGGAGATAGATCAGGAGTGAAGAGGACTTGATGCTCTTGCACAGGACCCGAGTTCATTTCCAAGCACCCACCTCTGGGATCTCAACTGTCTGTAGATTTA
>JAOBRD020935765.1:0-12342 GCA_027575215.2 Hydrozoanthus sils | reverse complement strand
GAAACCTTGGTGAGCCATAGTGACCATATTGGCAGTTATAAGAAACCTTGGTGAGCCATAGTGGCCATATTGGCAGTAGAGAATTGCAATTAAAAGGCTAAAAGTCTATCAAATAACGTGAGACCAAATTGGACCATTAACATTTACTAGGCCAATTATGTGTTTTCATGTATTTTCAAAAATAGGGTTCATTTATTAACTTTCTTCTATCTATTCACTTTGTTCAACTTTTACTCAGTGTTTTTGTCCTACTGTAAAAGCTTGTTTTTTTACTTTACTTATTTTTTCTTCTATTTCTATTTTCTTTCTTTTTTTTCGTGTTAAAACTATTTTAACTTTTCTTTTTTCGTGTTTCATTTAGCATCTTTTCATTAAACATGATCATTTTATGGATTTGATGATGAAAACTTTGGGTGAAATCATTTTAAAGACAACGTTTCGGGGTCCTAATGACACCATCATCAGGTCAAAATACAATATTTAACAGATAACAAGAATATCAATATTCAAAATCAAGTGTAAAGTCCATTAAGGTTACGTGAAGAGTTTTGCTTTAATCAAGTCACTTTGAATATCTTTTGTAGAAATATTATATTTTGACCTGATGACGGTGTCATGATGACACCGAAACGTTGTCCTTAAAATGATTTTTTGTATCGATCAAAACAAATCCTTAGTTAACACCAATTTTTTCCTCGTTATGAATTCACTCGATTTCTGTTCTCTTCGTGTTTCTCTGGCCACTTGACTCACCTGTGTGGCAAATGTTTTGCGCCGTTGATAAGCGCAATGATAACATTGCCCAATCCTGAGAGAGACATACTACTGGCCCCGCCCTCTTTCTTAGTGTATCCTTCGCAGCTCGCTAGGTCCACCAAGTGTAGACGTGAACGGCCTCCGTGTACTGAAAACAACGGTGAACCAATGAATCAACTGCGATTCGTGTGACTTTAAGGCTTTATGAAAAAGCGATTTAACTTACAATCGAATTGTATTTCAAAACATAGCATTACCAATGCCACCATCACCAAGACTCCAAATACTGTTATCATTAATTTTTACTAAAATTGTAATATTATCACGAATATATATGAAGCGCATTTTCAAAAAAGGGGTTTTACCTACTAGCCCAAGTTGGGTTTGAGTTTTGGCGTCGTTGTTAGTTACAGGTTGCCCAGTGCGGGAGAGAGATCCCTGCCAGACCCCTTTCTTGTGAACGGGCTTGATATATGCATCATAAATCAATTGCTATAAATGTAGCTATTATTTTTTTGTGTATTTGTGGTGTAGTGCCGATCTTAAGAAAAATGTGTTTTCTTTTTGGATTTTCTTTAACACAGAAAAAACAATCTTACCTCCGCCTGCATTCTTAGAATTTTTATCCACTCTGTACTGGTACAGATGAACTGTGAAGAACATATGGGAGTTCATGGTTTCCTCCCTCTCGCTATCGGTTGCTGTAAAAGTTTGGGGGGACAAAAACTTGTCAGAAAAACACAAACATATTGAAGGTATAGATCGGTTGTAAACTAGTGGATGAGTAGGTAACTACTAGCCGCTGTTAAGGTATATGTTTCAGTTAAAAAGAAAAGTGTACTCTTATGAAGGCAAAAGGTACAAAAACAGATGGTCAGGTTGGGTAAGACTTTTAGCGGCAGAAGTTAGGTAGGTATGTAGGTAGATAGGAAGCAATGTCTAGGTACGATTTTTAGAGGTATAGGCAACTATCTTTTTGTGTCAGCCGAAAATACTGAACGTGTAGAAGACTGTAGGTTGGTCGGCAGCTATATAGACTAACCGATGTTTAAGTACATTCTACGCAAGTAGACAAATAGTGCTATTTCAGGTAAGACTTTAGGTAGACAGGTTGGTAGGTGAGCACGTAGAAAGGTAGACAGAGAAACTATTAAACTAGCTGGTGTTTAGGTACGTTTGAAGCTAGGTAGGCATATAGTTTTATTAGAAAGGCGTATATAAACAGGTTCTCATGGTGGATGAGAACGTAACTGGGTAATGGATTGGAACCTACCCTCTCTCTTGCCATATATTCACGTTATTCTTTCTATCTAGCTCTTCCCATCGTTATGTTTACCCTAATCACGTTTCATCTTGCTGTTTTATTAGAAAACTGATGAAGATTTAACTTACCGTTCTTGTCGTTTTTAGGCCTCGTTCTAGCAGCAAGAGCCGCGTCAAGGTAATAAGCAGCTTTCTCAGCACTGGATGCCCTCAATTCACTGGAATTCATCAACTGTTGTTCAATTGGCAAACATTAGCAAGAAACAAAGTAAACAAGAGTTTCAGTGCTGATAAAGCCTTGCAAGTGTTTTTTCGACGAATTTCTCATTATTTTTCAAACAATACTATAGCTGCTGAAATGGGCCCGGTTCCTTAAAACCCGATTAGTGCTAACCCAGGGTTAATTTTTAATCCATGTTCCTGATTTCTACCAACTGGGGCTTGCTTTTGACTGAAAATTATGGGTTAACCTGTTTGTTTTATAGGTAATTCTGATCAGTATTCTGTAAGCATAACAAAGCTTTAACTATGAAGAAACTCTTGTTTGAATTTTGTCTTAATCCAGGGTTAAGTTAATTGGGGTTTAGAGGAATCGGGCCATGGTAACCAATTGTTGATTAAGAAGGGTTTAGAAGGGAGGAAATGTAAGCTAACGTTGTGTATACGCACAAAAAGAACATTTTATAGAATCAAGTTAATTGGTATACCTGAAGTCCACCATTTCTGTCCTCTCTCAGGAACACACTTGGGTTGAGAGTGTCGGATGTAGTACTTTCAGGACCTGAAATGTAAGAGCATTAACACATGGTTGGTGTTTTAAAAACAGTATAAAACTAAGGTCGTGTTCTATTAGGACCAACTTTTCAACCTAAAACGGTTTTAGTTGGTTTGGTTGAAACTTCAAATTGAATACTTTTCTAACCTTTTTTTAATTGAGACGTTTTCAACCCTTTCAACCAGTATCAGAGTTGGTTGAAATGGTTGATCAACTAAACCAACCGAAAAACTCAACAAATCAACCAACCAAGAACGGTTGGTCTCAATAGAACACGACCTAACAGATCAAAAGTAAGGTCATTGCTTCCCGATTAACCCTTAATTAGCATAACCAACCTGAACTTTGCTCTGCTAGTAAATCCCTCATGTTCTCCGACCTTCCAACAATTTCAACGGCGGACACTCGAACAGAGAACCTTGTACCTGTTCTATAAAAAAGATAAAGATAACAGTTATGTTAAAGAGTTTGTGTCAATGATTAACCACGCAAACTATAAATCTGCTTAAAGAGGTTGCGCTCACTTTTGTCTTTGTTCGCTTATCAGCTTGAAAAGCCAGGAAAGTGAGGACGGAATTATTCCAAAATGCTGCTGGTCATCTCTTCCAACCATAGAATACGTTTTGCCTACAAATAATACAATAAAAGTCTTCAGCTTTAAGCAACATGGATCTGGATGACTTGAGGCAAAGTTGCTGGATTGGTACACAAGTAAAAAACATGCATTTAAAAATGTTCTTGGCAATGCTTTTAATAATTCTTTAATTAATTATTTAAATTAAATGTACCCATTCATTGGGCAATTTTTTGCACCAAAACACGCATGTTTATCAGGTGACATAAGGTAGTTATACATAAATTGGAAACTTGTATATTCTTTTATTTTAAAGTTTAAGAGAACCGGTACTAACAAAAGATCAATGCAAAATACCACGTTATCATTTCTATTAGTTAAAAGAGGTGGCATGCTTGTGCAGATCTCTTTTTCAATAAATCTCTCACCAAGGCCAGCATGACCATAGACAAAGATGCAGCCATCCGTGCCATTTACGACCGCTTGCAGGACATCTACTGTTGACCGTGAAGACAACTCCATCTGTAAAGAAAAGTTTACACTTACAACAAAAGATTGCAGGTATCCTAAAAAAAGTAAGGAAAAATTGTCTTACCATGACTTTAGGTATAAAAAGCCTAAACATCAAAGGATGACTAACTAGGGGAAACTTAGAGGAAGGGAAAAACAGAATTGAGAGGGTAGAATTTGACCATTCGAATTTTTCACATGCTGTTTCATTTCTGTTGGTGTGTTTTAGCTGATTATTTCAGGGGAAAATAAACACTGCATTTGGCGCGTGTTTTCCTGCATTTCAGTGAAGAGTGGAGAAACGTTGGTTGGAAATACAAACACCTGTTTTCCTTCAACTTTCTCTCGACTGGCTGCAAGCCATTACGTTTTTTATTATTTTTGTACATTTTTGGCTAAATAGGTTCTTATGAAAATGGGGTTAAACAGATGAAAGTTCGTAAACACGGGCTTTTACTGTAACTCTACGTTCCTCACGATGGCAGGTCCTGTGGTATTATTTTTACTTTCGTTTAAGGCGGGGTAAGAGTAATCTGCTGTCTGTTCGCTTTAAGCTAAGGGAGTAGTTCCCCTGTTGATGCTAACCTGGGAGGTATCAGATTCAAAGATAGCATCATAAACAAACATCTTTGGAGCGGCAACGCCCATCTTGCGATGCGTTTGTGACACGTGACCAACAGTGGACGGGTCGTACAGTGTCACCTGTTTTCTCTTACTATCAACTTTCATGAACGACCCCTTCTCTCCGGGAAAACTTGGACCAATTCGCAACATCACTTTTACCTGAAGTGAACAAAAACCAATAGGACTGTCAATGATTTTGGTTTTGTGCTGGAGTTGACAAAGCTTTTCTGTAAGCTAGAACTTTTGCCCCTAGTCACACCCTAAACATTGCCTCAGTCTGGTGCAGGAGCGGTCAGCGGGACTGTGCAAACACTAAAGTTTAGTTTCATTACTAAGCTTAAACGATTGACTCTTCTACATACATTTTTTTTCTGGAACGACAAACGCTCATAATTAGTCACAAGTTCACCAACCGACTGACCAACAGTTCATTATACATAAAAGTTCCGTTTATGATCGGTTTCAATATTTCAGTACAATCTTTTCAATAGTGAACCACATTCGATTAAATCAAATTTAAAACACGTTCTGGTATTCAACTTCACGCCAAAGGAATCTTAATTTGGCTTGTTAAGTTAAAATGTTTGAATAAACAGCTGAACAATAACTTGCCGTATATCATTATCACACACTCATAAAAAAGTCTTACTTACAAAGAAAGCACTGGCTTTTTTTACCTCAGTAAACAAATTTCTGACCATAAAAGTCCCTATATAGCTTATTTTTTAATTTCCAAATGAAAAGTAGAACCCTTTGACAATAGTAATTTTGAAAAATAAATCATTTTCTCACTGTTTCTGGTACATTTTTTTGGCTTGAAGTGGCACTGCTGACGTAGCAAGAGGCATATGACGTAACGTGAGGCACGAGACAGAGACAATCTTTTTTATCTCAAAACATTGAATTCTGGCTACAATAGTCACATTATTATAACTTTAATCAATGAATTATTCCATTGAAACTGTTTGAAATAAAAATTTTCTCATCTCTTTTAATAGATATGAAACTTTTTAAACGAATTCCACACAATTCATTGCTGCTGTGTAACAGCTTACCAGTCCCTCGGTCAAAATTAACATTCCAATCTGTTTTTGATTCAAAAGCATACTTAGACGTGGTAATTTTCTTTGGTTATTTGAATTTTGAGTTCATAAATGACAATACTTTTAATCTAAAAAGAAAATTAAGCTTTATAGGGACCTAAATTTATTTTAAAAATTGAATTCAGAAGCTCTTCGTTATCTTAGTAAGCCGATATACTATAAGGACTACTATAGAGTCTAAGACTTGAATATTTTGTCCCGGAAAATATAATAAAGAGAGTATGTGAAATGGGAGGCAGTGGTTGCTCTGAATGGACTAAGGACAAAAACCCAGGGCCAGGGGCCAGGTGCATAGGGCAGGACCAATTTTTGTGATACAATCACAATTAAACAATTTTGTGCAGCTTTAGCCCTTTAAGCCCCTAAACGAAAAATGTTATGTTAGTAAATTCTCATACTGGGGTCTATACCTTTTCATGTAAACAGTTAAGGAGAATTTCGCTTTTTATCTTCAGTCGTTTATCATGTTCGATCAAATCCCTTTTTCTCATTAAAAGTGACTCAGTTAGCAAGTGTCTTGTAAGGAGAAGTTAGATTTTGATGAATTGACTGGCACTAAAAAGGGTTAACTGAACACTACAGATGAACACACTCCCTAGTATACTCTTACCTTCCCATCGGTCCTCTTTATACCAGTCTTAAGTAGGGTAGGAGGTACAGCTGGACTGTTCATGCGCAAAGCTTCTTTAAACTTAGTTGGAAAGGGGTAAGGCAGCGCATGCGCGTACGTGCCATAAGCATCTGGGACGAGGGAAGCTGAAGGCACATCTTTGTAAGGTTGACTTTTCTTGTGCTTTTTCTTAGAGGAGATGCTAAGCTTTTGGGCTGCCCTATTAATAGAGAATCATTGTCAGTATGCAAGCACGATTCAGTCGATGAACAAAGTCATTAGCAATTTGCATTAGGCAATATTTTTCTATAAACTTTAAAAACAAGAGAAGTGAAGAACTCAAAAGCAAAACTGCCGGATACAAAGTAATCCAAAACATAATGTTCATAATGACAACACGTTTAATATACTTAATTAAGTAAAACAAAAGAACATCGTTAACGAGAAAAAGAGAAACGTTAATTATTCATAAAGCCTTAAAGTATGGAACAAAAAATCTTGCATGTTTTGGTAATTCAGCGAGGAATTGAAGGCTACCTCATTAAAATGGTTTTCTTCAAAAATCTTTTCCTTCTTTTCAACATTAAGAGTCAAATCATTCCTTTAACCTTGTTTACACTAGCATTGTCGAGTTATCTGACAATAAAAAGCCTTATTTCCGCTACAAAGATTGTTTTGTTGTTTCAAGAATTATCTCCGGAAATTTACCCCGCGTGCAACAACCCATCTTGTCAATAGGGTAGGAAAGCTGTTTACTTGTGTTAGTAAGTTGAAGCAGAAAAATCTGACGTGTGAATAAGAAGAAGGTAGTGTTTACAATAAATGAAATATTAAATAAATAGTGAATCACAATTGCATTATCTATCCGTTCGCTTTCTGAGATAAAACAAACTAACACGTATTTTATATATACATATATTCCATCAACGTCTGTCAGATATGGCTTAACTCCGCTTTTTGAAATGCAGCGGCCAATGACTGAATATCAAAAACGATGGTAAATACCAAACATACACTAAGCACCTTATAAAACTTTTCTCGAACTTCTTCTTAACTTCTCGTTCAGAGTGTCTCTGTTAAAAACTACACCATTGCTAAAACCATTTACAAGATGGAACCTAGAAAAGACAACCTTAACACTATGACATAACTTTTGGAGATAAAAACATTCAATCAACTTTGTGTACTGTCATCTACTATACTTGAATAAAACAATCGGTTATACAAGTTTGGTATAATCAAAAACTTTATTTATTAGATTTAATCCCGCCCAAAAGGCGCCAAGATAAACGCTAACGTTTGTTTCTTGTTTCATTTTAACACCGACCACAAAACGTCTTCAAAATTACGTGTTTATGCTTAGAAGAATTGGCAACTTGCTGCCGAAGTCGTTACAACTAATTTTGTTTTATTCTTTTAGTCTAGAAAAATATAGAAAAGTAGAAAAAAAACAGAGAATCATAGCGGATAGCAACTCTTCTATCAATCTGTTGTGATATTCCTTCTAGCTTCTTTCTAACCTCTAGGAAGCTTAATCTGTTTCTAAATCGTACCTATAATAGAAGATTTTTGCAATTGGATCATACATGAGAAGTATTGGCTTCTCCTTCACAGTGCTGAATAGAACATAAAACGTAAAAAAATTTAAACAACCAAGAATAAGAAAAAAATCAAATGATCGGAAGTGAAACTTTACGTTCTCGTACCAATCGCCAAAAGAGCTTTGCCCTTGCTCCATGTTTGAAGGATTTGTCTCCCAAAAAAACACTTGTGATTAGTTATCTCTGCTCTTTGCTGTCTTCTCGCTACAAGCAGACAGTTTAGCTTCAGCCAACACCAGCTTTTTGCGCACTGTGATATTGGTTCCATTCAAACATTTTAGTCATAAGACAATTTGAGCGAATGTTAATGACCTAGTGAATGCTTTTATGATCCTGTCTTGAAGACGTTGAGACAAACTGCCAATCAAACAGACAGTCGAAAAGAAAAGAAAAACATTAGGACAGCGAACAAATTTGCACACTTGATCGCTTTTGGAAGCCAAACAGACACCCTTTAAAGCCACATGAAGACAATGGGCCAAACTTCGTAATGAACTATGCAAATTACCTTATCAATTGGACTTGTGAAACGTGGTTGAAAAAAGATGTTAAAGTAAGCCTAGAGAGCAACTACTAACTACTTCCAAGGCAAAAATCGTTTGCTCTTGCCAATTAAAGAGCTAATTTCCACTTCAAATAAAAAAAATAGTCGAGAACTAGTTCCCTTTACAAAGATACAAAATTTAATTGACTGAAAATAACAGAACTTCTGACAGATGTTTGTTGACAGGGCGGTCCCACTGGCTGTTTTCAGAAACACCTCTGAACAAAAGCTTCGCAGCGAATCTTGAATCCAATCTAAAATGCTGGCGTACCATATCTTTTCAGCAATCAGTTCATTTTGAAAGTAAACACGAAACTTTTATTCAAAAGCAGAACCACTTTCTTCTGCTGTCTGAGTTCTAACGCTAAGCAAAAATTACCTTAAGTTAAAAAGTGGGAGGGAGCGCTTTATGCAAATGCCACAGTCTTCGACTTTCCAAACAAAAATACCTTTGTTCGTTAATCTCAAGATAAAGATTTTTACAACGTTGACTACGTAAAGCATTTCTTTCCACCTTTTTCTTCATTGTAGGGGGCAAACATAAGTACACAAAACCGTGTTTGTTCCGTCTAAAGGCATTCTTTTTCACCGCGCGGACTATAACCGGAATGAATTACGTATCTCTTTACGTGCTTAAAAGTGCACTCTAAATACAGAGCTCTACAAAATATAGCTTATTCCTGTTTCTAGATGGTTTTGACTCCCAAACCCCCTTTACAAAATTATCAAAACAGTCTATATTTCTCCCCAAATAAACAGCTTTAAAGAAAGAATACAACTTGATTGAGAAGAAAGGTTAAGAAAATGAAAAAGCACCTCTAGAACTGAAAGAACCTACGATGTTTTAAACAAAAAGCTTCTTCAACTCTGTGCTTTTCTAGCAAGCTAAAGCAATGTGAAACAAGGCTATCTACTTCTATACGTGCTGGCAATAAGCTATAACTACAAATTAGGATGCGTTAACAATATTTTCACCGGAAAAAATTCTAAACAACAGACAGTCGCATTTATCAATGGATAATTTCGGTAATCTTTGTGAATTCTAAAACTCACTGTTTGCTTTTGTTGAAGTTTTCGAACAGGTTTGTTTTTCCCGAGAGAGGAATTTTAAAAAAAAGCAAAGTGAATGGGCTAAAAGATTTATGGTACCTATTATAAACGCCGGCAAAAATTCACATTCAATGTATTGGATTTCTGAACAATTGATATTGCAATCAAAGTTTTTCCTTTTGCCGCAGCTGGATGGCTATACAATGAGGCAAAAGACAGTCTTTTTGTGTTGCTGGAAACATCTTTCAAAAGTATGTCTAACAATTACTTATTCATGGCGTCTGGAAAGACTAAGTCTAAAATCATTAAAAAGACGTCCATGTAAAGAACTATTTAGTTTATCTGTTTGTCCGCTACGTATTACAAACGGCTCTAGTGTGATAAAATTGTCGCAAGAAAAACGAAGCTCTGTCTGCCCCGAATGACATGAAACACGACCTCGTTTGTTTTTTTGGAGAACTACGTAAAGTTTAACAATTCGGCAAAAAATCTAAAACTTTACTACTTATATACTCTCTTGGCGTTGCACCGCGATAAGTAAAAAACATAAATGATGGTAAACCGTTTATTATTATTATTATTATTATTATTATTATTATTATCACCATCATCATCATCATTATTATTATTATTATTATTATTATTATTATTATTGCTATTATTATTATTATTATTATAACCACGATCTTCATCGAAGGATCTCTTTTAAGTTTTATGTTTTGTTAACAATCTATTGCTTCTTATGTAAAGTCATCTATTTTTTGGTACCTCTCTTAGTATTCATGTTCTCTTTCTGTCAGTCTTTCTGACTGTCGTGTCTCGTTTCATTCATTAAAATACTCATAAATGTATTTATTCCTTTGTTTATCGAGCATCTCACGTTCGTTTATTTGCTTCTATCTTGCTATCCATTCAGCCATCCATTTATCCATCCACCCATCCATCAATCCACCCATCCATCCATCCATCCATCCATCCATCCATCCATCCACCCATCCACACACCCATTCAACCAATCATCCATCCACTCCTCCACCCATCTATTCTTCAATCCATCCATCAATCCAACCATATCCAACCATGGACCCATCACATCCATCCAGTTCATCCATCCATCCATCAATCCACCCATCCATCCATCCATCCATCCATCCATCCATCCATCCATCAGTCCATCCATCCATCAATCTTTCCATCAATCCACCATATCCATTCATCGACCCGTCCACACACACACACACCCATCCGTCCATTAATCCATCTACCCAACCACCCATCCATGCACCTACTCCAGCACCTACATTTAGGACTTATATTACACCGGTTTCTAAATTGCCATGCCATTTAGGTCATCCCTGGCGATAATCCTAAGCTAAACTCTGCCAGACCAGTTGCTTTTAATGGCAATTTCAACTTTAAAAAGTTCTCAAAAAACGCCGCCGAGGTCTCAATTTTTTGGGAAAATCGAATTGTTCGAGAAGTAACTCACCTTGCAAAGAATGACGGGGATGCGTCTTCGGAGCGCGTAAAACCAACTGAAGTCCCCCCTGGCTCGGCTCCATAAGTACCTTGGTATCGCAACTTGTCAGCGCGCCGGATCAACTGGTCAGCGTTCGGGCCCGCTAAATACCCGGGAATGTTATAATACGCCATGAATTGGGACTCCTCGAGTGTGGTTACCATGGTGATGGCTTCCCTCTTTAGCTGATCTAAGTCTGTTGCACACACGTCACAACGGTCGTGATGCCAGGACTTCATGTGAGTCTCGGGCATGCGGATTTGATATGCAATGCGTGATGACAAAGCTCCCTGGGAAAAACAGGAGAATTACAATGATAATAAGCTCTGAAGAAGAGAAAGGGTAACCTTGAGGTGATGTTTCGTTAAAAAGCTGCGTTAAATGCTCTCATGTTGTGAGGATATGCCTTACTTTTTAAGATGACTGACAATTCTTTGGCCGAACAAAAATTACATGCGTGCGTTGCATTTTTTACATGCGTTGCACCCAACTACATTTCGACTATACTATTATATAGAATGACAGAAAAATTTGTGTTAAATTATATTCCATAAAGCATTTTTACATACAAACTAACAGAAGGCAATGATTATACGGGTTCACTTTTCACTTTCTAACATATGGACTGACTTTTTTCTCTAGCGTAATATAAAGTTAAGGTCGACTAATTTAGACAAGCGTTCAATTGAGCCCGGGGCTAAAACATCTGAAATGGCAGTTGAATTGTTTCCGTTCTGTCAACAGTTGTTCCCTGGACTGAGAAACGTTAAAACTTGCGACTTGCCGTCGCCATCGACTAGACAAATGATTGATCTTTAAAAATGGCAACCAGCTTACAACAACAAAATGCTCCATTTATCAAATGTTACTATACCGTGAGCGTGCTTTAGCTGAACGAACTTCACACCGCGCGCAGTAACACAATATTTATAGTTGACACAGGAAACCGTGCTTCCATTCTAATATCAAGTAATATTTTCGATATTTTCGGAAACCGAGTATGTAGTTATGAATGAGACAAAGAATGGGGCGGTCAAACGCAATGAAATTTTTTTTGTTTTTGTTATACACTGAAAAAATGAAAATCTGGTGTAAAAATGGCTGTAACGCGTCATGCACTGCTTTGTCGGGGTGGTAATGCAATGCGTGCTCCGGCAGAGCGTGACGTGAGCCTGGTAAGTGCATTAAGAATAACAATGCTGGCATCAACAACCACAGTTTAAATAATTCAGCCGGCACGTCATTTACCCTAAAGCGCGACACTAGCGCAAGATCATATACATGCGTGACTCATCAATTAATCTATTCCTTTTTGGTTCAAATAATGCGGTAGCCCAACAAACTCAACAAAAGGAGATACTCCAGTACTTTATCGAGTGCATGAAAAAAAAAAAAAAAAAAAAAAAAAAAAAA
>JAOBRD020935664.1:0-12342 GCA_027575215.2 Hydrozoanthus sils | reverse complement strand
AATCAAAATGTCAACACTTACAAACATAACAACTTGAGCATAGTTAATTTAAATACAGTAGGTCTTCATCGAAACAGCATCCATGTAGAACATTGCCATTTTTCTGAATCTGAAATATAGAAACATGGACTTTTCAGCAATATCTGTATGTGGCAAAATTTAAAAGTAGTGTTGATTTTCATGGTTACTGCTGACCTACAAGTTATCAGTGAATGATATTAACAACTATTAAATAACTTGTTGCCATCTTGTCCGTGTGCGGATGATGAACCTTAATGCCCTAGCTTCATACTTCCTGGGCATTTGACTTTCACTTATGAAATTACTCTGGAGTCCCTAATAATCATACATAAACGATTATTATTTTTGAGAAAAATTCCACTCTATTATGTACATGTACAGCTTATTTCAGTACTGTACATTACTTATGTTTTTCACTCTTACTGTGTCAGTCTGCCACTTTATTAGCAGTAATAGTTCTAAACAAACTAAATGACTTTATTTTTCAACTGTTTAGAGTCTTATCGGCTTGGGTATGCCTGACTCTTCCATAATGCAAGAGACACCTTTTAAGAAATAGTAGCTGACGACAATTTTTTCGTTGGACTTTTCCACACTGATACTAATTACGTATTATCATGAAATTTTTTAAAAAATAAAAGTTTTTTTCCACTCTACACTATTATTTTGGCGTGTACTGTTATTGAATATGGAAGAATTATCCACTCTGTACTATTATTCAGAACACCATAGTATACGGTACAGTTAATTATTTAGTTATCATGTTGCCGAATGAGTCCAATTACAGTATATTTATGAGTGATGTTTAGTGATAATTCAAGGTTAACTATCTATTACATCAAAAAATTATGTTAGACATGCATGGTAAGTTAAACCCTTACTTAGAACCAGTCTGCATGAAAGGCTATTGGAGGACGTCATTGTTTGATAAAAGAGAGCTTCAGATTCGACAACGAGTACGAGTACGAGTTTTTCCCATTCGTCATACTCAAGTGCCGAAGTTGCGAAGAAATCACGCCATCTCGTTGTGGTGCCAAAATCTCGTAGTCCACGCGCCGAGTTTTTTTACAAATCTCGTTGTAAACGAGACAACGACAACGAGTTTTGGCACCACAACGAGATGAATAGGACGAGACGAATAGGAAAAAACTTGTACTCATAGTCGTACTCGTCGAATCTGAAGCTCTCTAATAAAAGCATAAATTCACCTTCAACATTCAAACAAAATAACTGGAAAAATAGGTAGAGGCTGCACAGTTAGTAATCAGTCAATTAATGTTTTAGCTTGATACATCGAGTTCTTTCAGAGAAATGAGCCTTTTAAAACTTCAAAATTTACAGTAATTGTACCATGAGGTTGAGGCAACTCTTGCCACCCAACCTTACAATCTTTGTAGTTTTAATAACAATTTTAGAAGCCACGTTTCTCTCAAAGTATTCTGTGTTTCGAGCTAAAACTTTCAATGATCATTTACTTCATGATACTCTATCGAATTTTGTCCAATTTTGACTTCATGTTGAAGTTTCATCAATGTTAGTGCGCCAAATATAAATACTGAAATCCGCCTTTCATCAATTTCTATAAAATATATAAAATGGATAAAAATTTTAAATACGTCAGCTTTGGGCTGTGAATCTTTCTAAAGCCTTTCTCTAACTGAGTTCAAATTGGTAAGACAGCCGATGAAACTTATGTTCTTACATTTTTATCGTTATGATTTTAGCTGGACACTCCACCATTTTTACGAGTTACAGTACTAGTTTCATTCTTGTCTTTAATGATACCAGACAAAGTCCAAAGTCACCGATGCAGTAACACATGCCATAGAACATTACAGAGATGACGCAGACTTGCAAAATATTATTGACAGTATTCAGCAGAATTTCAAATGTTGTGGAGGATATTCATATCATGACTGGAATGCCAACAAGCATTTTAACTGTTCTGTGGTTTCGGTTGAATCTTGTGGGGTGCCATTTTCATGCTGTAAGACAGTAAGTTGTGTAATGTGTTCTTTTTTGTGGTCTTACATAATTAATAACCAATATACTGTGTAAAAAAAGGGATTTTATGATGTCTCCAAAAACTGCCTGTTCACTAATAGCGATGTAGGTTATATTTAACCAAGTCTCAGGACAAACGCATTAATTAGTGTGGTTCAGGCCTGAGTGTAGTAGTGCACGAACACGAAGCTTTTCGAAAGCTCTGTCGTCATAATGACGAGTTACCGAACAAACAAAAACTAAACACATCGAAGGAAATTTGTAGCTCAAATACTAACAGCAGTAAAGACTTGAGAGATTTTTTTAAATAAAAAACGAGTAAAAGACAGTCATCTATATTTCTGGTGTAAACAGTAGTTTTCCTAGAACGTACGTAGTAACGGCAGTCTGCCTCCGAAACTGTACGAGAAAGCTACTTACGGAATAATCTTCTACACGTCAAGTGATATATGATGTCCTACATCGACAACTGAATTACATCACTGATTTCACGTTAACGTCTGGTAGCGATAAAATAGCGTATTTAATTCTCGTTACCAGAACTCACTCGGTCCATAAAAGCACAAAAAATAACTCTTTTTTGAACACTGGCACGAAATTGTGTGGATGCAAATCTTTTGCTCCGTTTTCACAAGGTGAAAACACAAGGTGAAAACGATGCGTTTTCAGAAACGCATTAGTGGTATATTGATGTGTTTCCAAATGTCTCCTGATTCAAAAGCATTTTCAAATGTCTCCGTTGTTGAAAACGAGGTCCCCGTTTTTGATCGTTTTAGTGTGGTTGCAAGGTGAAAACGGATCGAAAACGATGCGTTTTCAAATAAAACGCGTCAGTGTGTGGATGGGACCTAAGATTGATCCTTATACCAAGATAGATTATACTTATAACAACAAAAAAAGCCAAACCAACCATTATGACATGTAAAAAGTGTACAGTCACATAATTTATAATTATTTACTATACTAATGATTTGTTATGTACTATACTACTGTCAATTACATGCATACTTGAAAATAACATTTTTTTTTCTTCTCAACACATTTTTTTTTCATCACTGTTTTTTCGTCTAGGATAAAATTAATACTCAATGTGGCTTTGGGATTCGGCGTAAAAAGACAGTAAGTAATTTTAGATCAGTACATTGTTGTTCTGGGGACAACCATGCCCTGATATTGTGATTCGTACGGTAAGAGAAAATTAACTAAAAAGCCGAAATTTCGAAAAACATTTTTTAGGCCTAAAATGTCTTAAAAAACCCGCAGAGCTCCGAAATGTCCTTAAAAACAGCTCTGATAGCAGTAGACCGCAAGTGAACGCAACTGTATCTTTGTATATTATTCGTTGAAGTTTTGAATACAAAACAAAACCCAGAAACATCAAATAAAGTGCTCCAGTTTTGATCACTGTGCAATACACGTATTTGTATTATTTTTTTCTCTTCCTTGTCTCATAAAGTTTGTTTTCTAATTGTTTTCAAGTACTAGCGATCCATATAATAGTCTGGACGTTCTAATGTGTCAGTTTTAAGACCCTGGCACTCGTTAGTAAGTTCCTAAAACGTCGAAAAAGTCGCGAAAACAGTCCTGAAAAGTCCTAAACTTTCAACTGAAGTAATCCGTACGGACCCTGCCAGATATATTGCATTAACGTGTACTTTGTATAAAAGCAATTGTTAAAAGTTTTCAACCTCGAGTATTGTTTTCTAGCGTTCTGGGCTGGGTTGTTCAAAGGCTGGTTACGGGCTGTTTAACTTTAAACTTTGATTAAGTTGAAAATTCAAGCAGTAATTTCTTCCTTTAGGTTTACGGTTCTTTATCTTATAAAATACCGTTTAGTTTTTCCTGGAAAAAAGCTTGTCGATTCCAAAATCACAGCTCAAACCAGTCTCTGTAAGGGTGGAACCAAGAACATAGGTTAAGAATTTAACCCTGGGTTAGTGCTTATCAGCCTTTGACTAACTGGCCCCTGATTGGTTCACGCAATCTGGGTTATCAGCTCTTATTAAGTTTTAAACCTCGAATATTGCGTTTCAAGCGTTCTGATTGGTTCACTCAATCCCGAATATTGCGTTTCTAGCGTTCCGATTGGTTCACTCAATCTCGGTTATCAGATCATATACCGAATTGACCATAAAGACTATATGGACTGACTGTGTAAAATATGGTTCTGAATAAATTGGAGCTGTCATTTTCTAGAGTCGATAGATTTGGAAAACGTGAATGGAATAATTGTTTTATTAGATTTCTTGAGTTTTCCAAATCTTCTTTGGCTACTTACCATCTCTTATAACATAGAGGGCAAAATTACTTCGAGCTGATTGGACAACAGCGGGGGCATTTTTTCTTAATTCAGGGCAAAATTACTTAGCGCTGATTGGTTGCTGGTATACTTCCGACAATTTCCGAAGAAGGCTTCCAAAAGCCTTACAAACGTTTTCTGAAGATTTTTGAAAAGTTCCGAAGATTTCCGAACGTTTCCGAATACCTCCGAAGATTTTCCGAGTTTTTTGATAAATCATAAAAGTGCCTTTTTTTAAAAAAATCTTAAAAATGCCTTAGAAACGATTTCAAACCTGTTCCGAAGATTTTCGAATAAAATATTTTCAGAGGTTGCAAAGATTTTCTTAGCTTATATCGCAAGCAATTTTCGAAGAAACTTGGGATAAATGAGTCTCGTGGGGTACCGCGGAGAATGAAGAGTTTTGCCCTCGATGTCATAAACATGAAATTGCCTGGTTCCTCGTAAAATTTAGGATTAATATCACTTGTGTTTTCAATTTTTTCCAAATTGAAAACACTCTTGAAATTAATCCGTAATTTTACTCGGCCCCATGCGATTATCTATCCATATCCAATGCGCACTCTTGGAATAATAGTTAATTCACCAAGCTTTTCTAGGAAACCGAGGCTCGTGAAATCATTTACACACATGCGCGCTCTTGGAATAATAGTTAATTCACCACGATACCCCTGGTGTTGCTTTTCTAGGAAACCGAGGCTCGTGAAATCATTTACACACAAGGCTGTGTGATGAGTTTTACTAACTGGTTCAACGAAAATCTCATTCTCATTGGAGGGCTGGCCTTTGGATTTGCACTCATCCAGGTTTGGTCTTGAAACAATTATATTTAGTTTTGTAATAGTGTTTAAATTAATGCATGCATACTGACAGTTGCCATTGTATAGTTGTGAATATATTGTTCAAATAAAACACAAAAAAATTGTATTAGTTAATTGTTTATACGAAAAACAAACAACGCATGATAGCATATATCAACCACTGTGTTATTTTATCAATGTTTTTACTAAGCGTTTTGTTTAAAAATTACTAAAAGTTAAATAAAACGGGTGGACAAATTTAGCTAAAAAAAGAAGAAATAGTAATACCTTGTTGTAGAGATGAAGTGTAACCGCTGATAGTACAACGAGTTTTGTCTTTAGCTTGTATTAAATGAACAAGCTTTCGCAAACGGTTTGATAGCTCTGCGAAACCCAACGAAATGTTTATGGGACTTATCGAATTGTTAAACGCTCAGCCGGAGTTGTCTTATCTACACAGCTTAAATGGAAAGTTGTAAGAACGAGCAATTAACACTTTGTGAGTTTCAAGAAGATTCTGTACTGTTTCGCAGTGAGGTTTGCAAACTGTCAGGCGTGAATATCGCCACATGTATATAAGCGCATCCAGGGGCCGGTTGTTCGAAAGCTGATTAACTTTAACCCAGGGTTAACTCTTAACAAAACCTATTGGTTGTCATGGTAGTTAACCCTGGATTAGGGTTAATCGTCTTTTGAACAACTGGGCCCAGAGCACTAGTGGGAACCGGATCGTTACTCTCTGGATGCTGTATGCTTAGATCGTAGATTCCTCGGATGCTGGCCTTGTTGTGGATGTAGCTTGTTTCTGGATGCCGGATCGCTACTCTCTGGATGCCGGATGCTTAGATCGTAGATTCCGCGGATGCTGGCCTTGTTGTGGACGTAGCTTGTTTCTGGATGCTGGATGCCTTGCCAGTGGATATCGGATCCCAGTTGCTCTGATTTGCTGGCAGGGTTCACACAGTCATGAAAAGTCATGGGATTTCTAAATGCTTTTTCCAGGCCTGGAGAAGTCTAAGTCAGAAGTCTAGTTAAAAAGTCTAAAAGTCATGAAAAATGGTATTTGGTCTTTGAAAAGTCGTGGGATTTTATTCATCATTCTCAGTGTGAACCCTGGCTGGATGTTGGGATGCTAGAGCTTGGAAATTCTGGTTACATGAGGCGAGTGAATTTAGGTCTTTATCAGATCAAATACGGCCACAAAAATGTATGGACTGAAAATCTCAACTCGTTTCTTCCAGCAACAGTAACATTAATTTACCAGTATGTTTAACTTAAAAGTGCTCTGTGCTAACTGTATGTTGCTAACAGAACAATAAAGTTGAACTTTAGTTTGCAGCCTTCAACCCTCATATTAACCATCATTGATGTTTTTTCCATTAGTTATTGGGAATCCTTGGTGCAAGCAGCATGATCCGGGACGTTGATCAAATCAAGGAAAAAGCGAGGGAAGAACGTCTCCACCCTGATTTTTAAAATCATTGGAAAGCTTTCAATTATTTACCCGAACTATCTCTTTGTTAGTTCCTTACTCCAACTTGGAGTATAGGGCTTCTTCGTGTGTCTTTCCATCTCTTTCTGTCTACAGCTATTCTCGCTGCTTCTGCGCATGATTTGAACCCCGTTTCACATCTCTCTCTTTCAACTGTTTCTCTCGGACGACCTCTCTTTATCTTCCCTTCTGGTGCTCATGTTAGCCCAGTTCTTGGTAACGAATCTGGTTTCATTCTTAGTACATGTCTAATCCATCTCCACTTCCGTGTTTTTATCTGTGTACTTATTCTTTCCGATCTTATTCTCTCTCTAATTTCTTCGTTTGTTACTTTCATTGGCCAGTGGATTTTCAGAATTTGTTGTAAGCATTTGTATTGGAAGCTGTCCAGTTTCCCCTCATCCCTTTTCGTCATGCGCCATATAAGATGACAGTCAGAACATTGGAGTTAAATATCCTTGTTTTGTTTCGTATACTGTATTGGCTACTCTTCCAAACCTTGGTCAATTTTTTAAAATGATGATCTCGCTTTTCCAACTCAGGCTGTTATATCCTGTTCTGCACCGCCAGTCTTGTTAAAGAGCATATGACATGCAATCAGTTTGTCAATTTTCAAAAAGTAACTATAAAAAAACATTGGTTTGCCAAGTTTGAGAAACATACGATGAAAGTACGCCAAGATACGGCGCATAGAATTCTGAATTTTTCCCGCTAAAAGTGAACCCTCCAAAAACCAACAATGTGACGCAACAGGTCACGTGTGTCTCACCTCATTCCATCCAAAATCGACCTTAAAACATCTGCAACTAATAGAATTTTTATCGAAAACCCTAGCAGTTATGGATGTTTTAAAATCGAATTATCCCTTACTTCGTGGCACCATATTAAATAGACTGAGGCGAGACGCACGTGACCAGTTACATCATATTGTTGGCTTTTGGAGGGGAAACTTTTAGCGGGAAAAATTCAAAACTCTACGTGTCATATCTTGGCGTACTTTCATCAAACTTGGCAAAACAATGTTTTTATAGTGTACTTTTTGAAGATTGAAAAACTGTACTCATGTCATATGCTCTTTAGCTATCGAACCTAAGTACGCAAAATGTCAACATCTTCTACTTCTTTTCCATCAATTAATATGGGACTTTGGTCTTTGGCGTTATATCTCATTAGTTTCGTCTTGTTAATGCTAGTTTTCATTCCGAGCTCAGACGAAGGGCTAACGCTCGAAACGTCAGCTTTTCTTCCTATCATCTCACGGCGAAGATAATTTATTTATCACATAATACTACAAGTTTATATCCACTCGCCGACGCATTAAATATCTTTTTTTAAAAACTATATACCTAAAATACTAAAATTTAGCTTGTATACACTGCCTTGAGATTCGACAGAACGCACTAGCAAAGAAAACATTCTAAACTAGATTCACAAGGTTATCTGAATCCACGATTATACGCAAAGACGGTGACCTGTACATTTACCCATATTTCCCACTAGTCGGTCACAAACGTCTAAAGTTGCTTATAAAAACGCACAGAGAGAATCTGTAAACCTCAAATTTAACATAAACAGTGTTGTTAGTACAAGGAAAAGTTTTACCCGTTGTAACCTTCCCTGAGCTTCTTTTAGCGGTGTAAGGTTCGCAGTGCATTGTGGTAAAACGTACTGCTGCCATCCGTTTCGTCAGTTGGGGAAAAGGTCAAAACAATGGTACTTCCTAGGAACCCAATTTAGGGGGGTGGGGTATTATGTGTCGCCACCCACCACCTTTTTTCAAAAAGGCTGAATTTCAGGAGCATATATCATGTTCAATAAAATAGATATTGAGAAAGTGCTTGCACCAACGCCTTGCTTGTGGAGAGAGGAGTCCATAATACAAGAAAAACCAATACCCCTAAATCAGGTTTGGAGAAATTGAGCTCTGAAAAAGTGGTGAGGGCTGGGGTAGGGGATCTGTGCCGCCACCCACCATCTCCTCCGACAAAATTGGATTCCTTAAAAATACCATTGTTTTGACTTCTTCCCTTATCGATTTACTCTAAATTATTTTTTATACATTCCGTGTCATCTTGCCGCAAGCGCTTCAAAAGCGCCTTTTATTCTCTGTTAAACTCCTCTGCATTTTGGCAATGCGAAGAAATTTAGAAAACAAGTCTAGCCCGATAAATAGGAATTAATCAACACAAATCTCTAGCTTAACTGAATCTGCAAACATGGTTGTAACACGTGATGGTAACGGAGTCCGGTATATATAAATGTGGAACCATCATGTGATTTGCCTGCATATTGTAATTTCCCAGAGAGTAAGCTGCTAACCACATAAAAGGCTCCCAAACCACAGGCAAGTGAGGCAACCCAAATTAGCCAACAAATCATCATGAACGGTAAAGGAGAACGCCTGGGAAAAAGTAAACTGCATCTTTTTGGGTCATGGTTTTGATTATTTATTACACTCAACTTCTAGAACAGCCAAGTTTTTTTACTTTAAATGTGTTAAAAAACAAATTGAATTAAGTCATTCGTTAAGATTTGAGCCGCGTTACGAGGGTCAGCAGTCATTTGTGACGTAACCGCGTCAAGCACAGTTTGAATTTGAACATGTGGTTCAAACTGCTATGGCTGGGTTTCTTCCAAGTTGTTCGAATCCGAAGTGCACGATGACATACCGAAAACCTGGAAATCTATCTCTTGACCTATCGCTCTCAAATATCTTGACGCGACGCGGATTTGACGCGGTGACGTAATTTGAAGTTACGCTGACAACTTTCTGAGCCGTCGGTTCATTTAGATTTTTACTTGACTTTGAAAGAAAATAACTCCGCTTCAAATGCCAATTTACAAGAAATATTATAACAAATTAGTTCTTGGAATCTTGAGCATTCATTAGAATCAAACTTGCTCACATCCCTGTGGTTCCCCTTCAAGTATTTATTCATCACCTTCGAATCTAGGAGTTCGAAAGAACATTTTAATACTAAATAATAAGCCTGCATAGCAGCTGTTTCTTTGGGGAGAGACAAAGGGCCGCCATGTTAAACGCGCGAATAAAGGAAAGACCTGGGGAGACAAACGGGTCTTTCTTTCGCTCGTGCGTATAACATGGCAGAAAAGACCAGCCGCTATGGCTTTTGGTCATTTTAACACACCAAGGGCGAATACTGGCTCTGGGTTCGAACACTATGCCTAAGAATATTAAACACGAGGTTCCAGTATAAAAGGGTTAGGTCCGCCCCCTTTTCATGAAATTTGAATAAATTTTGAAATGTAATTGCGGCCATTGATAAAAGAAACTACCCACTTTCAACAATTCGAAGTCATTTTCACCATAATCGTAAAACAATTTCATTTTTTAATGGTAAATTAAAGTCATTGGCATAATACCTTTGTACTGGCATGGGTACGTCGTGAAGAGCTGCTGATAAAACTTAGAATAAACCAAATTTATCGCCAGAGAAATTCGCAATTCCCGCGTGCTTCGCAAGACCATAGACAACGTCGATCTCGGCCCGTCTTTTGTGGTTATTTTATTCTATGAAGTTTAACTTTAGGAACTAAAATTCCGTCGTGGCAAGGCTCAGAATCCAGTATGAGCAGTACACAACTGTAGATTATCTGCTTTATTTTGAATACAATAATTACGTGTTTGGAGGGGGTTTACAGTAGTACAATACAAGAAGAGCAAAGCAACGGGTCGAAAGCCAAACAAAGGAATACGGTGCTGGTTCAAATGTGTAGTTTTATCTTGTGTTCAACCTCATCATTATACAAAAAGAGAAAAGTTCTGATAACATGGCCGCAGTGATCATGTATGAAACTGGGCTCATATATACTTTATTTCACGCTTCGCTGTTGAAGCTTTAATTTTTTCATGTTGGAGCCGTCCCATCTCAAAGAAAAAACTGTCTTTCTGGAGTGAAACAATTTCTGAAAGAGAAAGGGTTGTATTTGGAGGCTAGCCGAGAAACGTCGGCGGATCGATATAAACATTTCCATAGAGACAAATCCATCAACATGGCCAAGGTCGAAATTCCAAAAATGTCGCGAGAAAAGCCTTGAATGAAGAGAATTTTCTAACTTTATGTCTTTACCTTTCTTGTCATAGTTAAACTAATCTTAGTTCAAATAAAACTTTCAACCCGATATTCGTGTAAGTGATAGACTAAACAAATGCGATTTTTTTCGAAATTTCCTTTGCTGTTAAGAACTAAAAACACGAAAAAAGTAATGTATATTTCTTGACAGGCGTTTTCCCCATTCCCTCCTGAATCAACTAGGGAGTCATTCAGGCCAGTCTAATCAATATCAGTTTTAATACATTTTTAGAAGTTAATGAGTATACGAAGTTCTCTAAATCTTATTACAACTGTTTTGAAATCCTTTTCTATTAAGCTATATTTTTTAAGCTTGCATTACATGGATTGATTTGCTGTAATTACTGTTTTCGGAACGTATTTAATTGATCTTTTTCATAAAAGGCAGCGATTTTAATAATATGTCGGTATCAGAAATGCCAACTTCAAACTGCGGGAGATTTTTGGGGGGGTAGAAATACTGTGTCGACTGTTTCAGTATTGTTGCCTCGCGTCGATATATCTCCTTTGTGGTCTTTTTATAAATACAACTGTTTGGATTATCCTTCACAACCAATATTAGTTATCACGTACTATTTATTTATCTAAAAAAATTGGTCTGTATGGAAGCCTAATACACGATAGTGAAAAGTCAGAAAACTACTTATGTTAGTTTGTTGTATTGTCCTTCATGAGTCAGGAACAAATGAACATTATACTCTTGTTGTTGTATACTTTTATCTAATTTTTTTTAAGAATGCGAGAGATTTTTGTAAAATGCGGGAGAGCCAAGCGAAAACCTTAGTTTACTTCGAAATGCGGAAGAGTTATCATCTCTGCGGTATTCAAATTTGTCCCGTAACTTCGCATTGAGTAACATACTAAGCTTCGCGTCATTTTCTCTCGACACTTTCCTCGTGCCCTCTTACGTCATAACCATTTTTCAAATTGCATAGAAACCGACACAAGAGATGCTGTTTTATCCATTTTAGAAAATACTAATAAAGAAAGAAAATTTTTTCGTGTCCTCTTAAGTCATAACCATTTTCTAATCTCATAAAAAATGGATTTGAAACTAATCATAGCGTGCGCTATATCAAGATTACTTTCTAAAAGTTGTAACTAAAAAATTCCTCTCGATAACCCGAGTTACTAACAAAAATTAAAGTTACTTTAATAACTAGTCCGGAAACCTGTGTACTTCCGTAGGAATTTCGTGATGACAGCAAGCCACTAGGATAGATGTGTTCAGTGGACCTCAAATAACACGAAAAGTGATTTTGCCAAGTTTGCAACCCGCACCGACGGATTTTAGGGAGGTATTTTTAAAAATGACGTAAATTATTCAGCATGGATACGAGGCTGAGATGCAATGACATGTGTGGCTGTTGTGAAGATGACCCATGCGAAAACAGTGGACACGTTGACGAGGACGTTGATGAAGACGACGTCGATGTAGAAGATTTCGCTGACTACACTGAGATTTTAGATGAAGAGTTTCAGCCATGGTAGGTTCCTTAGTTTATGGTGTAGTAAAATAAGAGTGACCGAGAGTAAACCGAAAGCTTTTTAATGGAAGTGTAACGACACAAAACGCTCAAGTTTGTATTTTAGACCTTTATTAGATGAATTACAATGAGACAAGTCTAATAG
>JAOBRD020935556.1:0-12343 GCA_027575215.2 Hydrozoanthus sils | reverse complement strand
AAAAATGGATAAATATGCCTTATGTTTTAGCTCCATTGCCTTTATTTTGATATGGGGGCTGGGGGTAGGGGGCTTGTTATAGGTGAGTGCTTATTTAAAACTTTAAGCTCTAGACAGGGGGGTTAGAGAGGGGGCTTATTAGAGCTAACAGAAAGTGGAAGGGGGTTTGACAAGAAAAAATTGAAAAAACTTGCTGCTAAAGAAAGTCACATCAAACAATTAAGTAACATGTCCAGTGAAGATAATTGTCACTCAGTGCACTGAAGCCATAAAATTGAGTTTTTTCAAATGAATATTTTGGAACAAACTAACTTGTGGTATTGTATCACAATTTTTTTCCCTTTTAAGATCCAAGTGAAATAAAGCAAGGTTATCACTGAAAGGATACGGCGAAGACAATATTTGGTCAATGGTAAGATTTTATCAGTGCATCTGTTTCCATTGATGGTGTATGTACACCTGAGGTGGGGCAGGTTTTGGTGTCTACCACCTGTGCTGGTTTTCTTCTCTTTTGCTTGCTTGTGAAGAAGAGCTTCATCTCCATGCACCTTCCTCCTTCTTTTGTGCAGCAACTGCGACACAGGTACAGTGCATTCACCTGTATGGAAAGCCATGTAACAACAACAATGAGGAACCTGCACTCCAAAATTATTGCCTTATATGTTTAAGGTCATTCAATTGAAATAGAACCTACACTTAGATTTTTGTCAAACTTTCCTTATTTGTCAATCATTATATCTAAACTGCAAAAATGGAATAAAAAAGGGGTGTGCCCATGTTAACTCTTGAGATATGATTGATATAAATACCCCCTCCTGGGCAATTTTTCTGTTATTGTAAGCTTGAAATTAAAACTATAGTTTTAATAAGTTGTAGTTAAAACTATATGGTTGTGGCCAACCAAGATAACATCGAGGAGCATAAGGGAAATAAAGGAAGATAACGTAAAGAGTTCTTCTGGATTAGTAGAATTATTTTGTTATTTTCAGCAAAAACATTTTTGACAAGGAGGCATTTTCATGTGCTTTTGTTGTTGCTATGGTTCCTACACCTAAAGAAACAGAGTATTCTTGTCTATGTTTTTCATATTTTTCCACACTTGCAACACTGAGATTTTTCCTACTTTTTCTCTTCAGAGAGTACTATTGAAAGTTGATTGATTGATTAAAAAAAATTATGGGGTACCCATGCTTGTTTAGGAGAAACTCTAGGAAAACTGGCATGACATGTGCTTTTTTACTCCATTTCAGAGGGGAGACTGGAATGAGTTAAACAAAAAGCCCCTTATATTATGAAGAAAACTACTTTTTTGCAGTATTTTTTCTGATTTGTCTTCAAGAGCTCAACATTCACTAGAATATGACAATAATGTGTAAACATTCTAAAATTTCAAGTTGGCACAGTAAAGATACACAATGCAAAACTGGGAAATTGTTTGGGATTCCAAAAATGTATTTGCTAAAACAATTCATTTGTTAATATTCTGAAAAAAACGAGTAAAGAAAGCACTAGTCAATCCCATGGGGGCTGCCATGTTGTACTGATGTCTGACATCACAATGTGAAACTTCAGTTTATTTTTGCTAAATAGCTTAAAAAGGAAAACACTTTTTATTCTACTGGATAACTTTACAACTAGATATTACCACAAGTAAAGATAATGCTGTTGTGCTATTGTAGGATACCCAGTGAAGTCATTTAGAAATGTATTGTTAATGACCTTCACCCCTTTCAGTTCCTCAGCTAGCCAGTTATCATCTGATACTGTGAAAATGATAACTTATCAAACACAGAGAATTACTGAAATGAAAAGTAAAATTCTCCCAAACTTTTTGAATGAAAAATAGGGAGTCTAGTTTGGAGAACTCAGCTGCTTACAACATGATACATCGTTGAGAACATATAATTATGATGTCTTGCTTCACTCAACAACAATAAATGCAAGCAATAAAACAGTTCGAACCAGTCAACAGACCTGATTCTTTAGACAGTTTCATGTAACTTGTGACGACAGACACCAGTGCAACATGTGGCCTCCACAGGATTGACTAGTGCTTGCTTTACTCAGTTTTGCAGAATATTAATCAATGAATTGTTTTAGAAAGTATATTTTTGGAATCCCAAACTGATTTTTTTAAACATTATTATAAGAAAATAATTTAGAGTGCAGTTGACAATAATAATGAATTTAAACAAGAATACATGATTATAGTAATAAAAATTTTCTATCTGGAATGGTTGTTTGCAAAGTCTTGTATCTCACCAAATTCATTCTCCTCCTCAACTCGAATAGAATGCAAATATTTTCTCCTCTTCTCCTTCAGTACATGCCGCAGTCTCTTGAACTGGTCAACATATAGGGATCGAAGCCGTACCATCTTGTCTCGGCACATTCTAACAGCTTCCTCAGCTGTCCAAACACCTGCATGTCTAACATTGAAACTTTAATTTATTAGGAGGGGCTTGATAACCTGACTGCAATCACACTCTGGCATTGCTTTAAAATGGGTTTTACAAAAAATAGGGTTACATTATAGAACCTATAGAATATTGTTTGACATGCAGTCACTTTTTTGTCAACAGCATCAAAGCTAGTGATACTCATACCATTTTTATAACACAACTATTAATGCAACATTATGTATAGACCCTATGCATAAATTAAATGGTGGCAATCTAAATATTTTTTCATCTACATTCAAAAATTTTTTAGTGCAACTAGCCTTGTTTGCATAACATATTCTTTAGAAAATTTAACTCAAGAACGAGGCTAGTTATGCCAAACAAAAGATTATTTAAATCTTCTTTTTAAAAATAACTGGTAGTTATCTCTTTAACATTGTTCTAATTTCAATTCCACATTTTATCTCCTTGTAGAAGAACAGCCAAAAGTCTAGTTTTTATAGTTTTAAATTTTTAACCAGAGGGCATTTTGTATTTTTTAAAATATTATTTAAATTGTTACCATTTTACATCTAGGGTCTATACAGATAGGAAGATATAATATTGCATTAGTAGTTGAGCTATAAAAATGGTGAGTATCACAAGCATTGACACTCCTCACATTGTGCTACATTCTGTTCTATGTATAATAAAAACTCTTCTATTACATATACTAACCATTAAGTACATGGTTTACTTTTTCACCCTTTTATTTTAACTATGTTGGCATGACTGACAAAAAAGTGACTACAAGCCAAACAATATGAATATTATTTTCAGTAATAATAATGAAAGTAATTATACAAATAATAATAATATTAATAATAACAAGAATGATTAATACAGAGAGAACTGTGAAAGAGCTCCTGATTTGAACTATTATCATCATTGTTACTATTGTATTTATTATTGCTAATAAAATATAAACAAAGTCAATCTTACTTTAGAGGGTCCTCGTCTTCACTGTTGACCGATTCTGCGTCACTGTCGGCATCACCATGCCAGGCACTATCGACCTTGGACAATTCCTCGGATCCACTAGGAGGATCCATGTTGACCTCTTCTTCTTCTATACATCAAACAATATATATAATTATGTTATTTGCCGGCCGGGAGGTCTGTATTGAGAAAAACTGTGCCAGGATTCTTGCGTAAGGCCGATACGGACCTCGCGGACGGCAAATAACGTGTTTATTTTTTTTCCCTGTGTTTTTGTGTTTTTTTTTTTTCTTTTTAAAGGCCGATGTTCAGACTGTCTTTGTTCAGCAGGATAATAAAATTCACTGTCGCTATGAAAACTTTATTCGTCGGATATTATGTCAAAAAAAATCAAAAACTGTTTCCAAATGTTAATGCTTTATAAACTAAGACTTGCAAAATTAAAAAAAAATCTGAACCTTTTGAGTTTAGTTGTCTTTGGTTGTCACGAAGTCGCTGTGGGTATTTGACCACAGGCAAGATCGTAAAATTCCGCCTGCTCAGGGAACCAATCAGATTGCAGGATTCATTTGATCTTGCCCGCTCACGTACCGAAAAAAAAAAAAAGAGTGAATATTCACTTAATTCTACAGCTTCTGTTGCAAACTAAAGAAACATAGAAAACTATAGAGATTGCAATAACTTTTTAAGACTTTATTTCTATTTCCAAGACAAGTATAACCTCAATTTTTTAAAAAACTAGGTCTTTTGTTGGTATACACCTATTTCAAAAATGGTTTGTTAATCAACATAGTGAATAGGTAATATACTGACCGCAAAGGGCTATGGGAGTAGTTATGCATATGAACAAGCATGAGGGCAATAAAGGCAAGAAATTACACGGGCTAACATTCCAAGCCTTTACTTGCAATGTGTATTGCAGGCACAAATAAAACAATACATTACAAATTAGTTTGACACCATTTGAATGTACAAATGGTATGCCCATGTATGCCAGCTGTCAACAAAATACTGTTTATTTGGATATAAATTTCAGACTTTGAAAAACAACTGAACTAAACAATAACGATGCATCCAGAGCATGTGACTCGCAGAAATTATAGCAATGACTTCCTGTGTTACTTGTTCTGCTAAAAAAATTTACTACCCCATGTGTAACTTGTTCTGCTAAAAACATTTACATTGATTTCTGACATGAATTTTAATATTTGGTTTTAAAAATGACATTTTGGCAATATGTAAGTGAGTTTTAGCTGTTTTATTTTCACCACAAACATTAGTTTGCCATTTTGTTTTGAATTTTTCCTGCACTCAAAAATCAGTCCCACAACCTCTTGCAGCCTGGGTATTACCCATTAACTATTGCCTATGTCCAAAAATCTACATTTTTTGAAAAAGGTGTATATCAGATAAAGTAGCCTTTGTAAACCAAATCTATTTAAACTTATACCTGAAGAATGAAAATCCCCTTTGTGTGATCCATCTCTGCTCTTGTGTGAGGTTGAGCTAGTAGTTCTTCTTCTCTTAATGTGCTCTCTATATTCTTCCATGTCACTCCACAGCTCATCCACACTACTTCTCTTCTTTCTCTTCCTTCTCTCTTCAACTGCTCTTCGTAATTCAGCTTTGCGTGTATGAATGATGCAATAGCTTCAAAGGAAACATTCAGAATTAGTTACAACATAACAACAGTAACACCTTGATTAATATCATGTGGGAAAATCAAAGTTTTTAGTCCTAGCAACAACAATTATAATTTATTGTACCCTCATTCATACTTAATACATATATTGAGAAATATTGCATTTCTCACATTCTCTTTGGTTCACTTAATCTTGGTTATCAGCTCAAATACTGAATTGACCATATATTACAGAAACTGACTACATAGTGTTGCACAGATGAATTACGGTTCTGAATATGTTTTAGTTATCATTTTCAAGTATTGATAGGTTTGAAAAACTCAAGAAATTTAATAAAAGAATTATTCCATTTGTGTTTCTTGATATGAGAACTTGGCGCTACACCCCCCAATATCCATGTGTGCTCTAGGAATAATTGTCAATTATTTTGTCTGGAAGTACTGTCTATAATGTAATGGTTTTCATTTATCTGTTACGGTATCACTAAAAATAAAGCCAGTGAGAAACCTGACAACAGTCACTTCTTAATGTTAATATGAACAGCATTTATTATCTTGGCCCAGTAGCCCCATTAACTAAATAGTAGTGCTGTAGATTTCTTATAGAATGCTAGCACTAGAGAGGACTGACACAGAAAAAGAGAGGAGTTTACACAGTCCAGCAAATGTTAACCAAACAAAAAAAATTAATAACATCTCAGGGTTCAAAAACAACATTCAGAAAATATGCCTTATTTTGTAGGCTGTTCAATATAGACTAATAATTTTGTCCAGCTGTTTTTGGCATGAATGAATTGTTCGAAAAATATTTTAGCTAGAAACTATAAATCGATGCTTCTCATCTCTCAATTGCAGTCATTTTGTGGTGATGAAATCAGGTTTATCTCTGATCTTACAAGCAGCTATCTATTTTCTGATTCCCCCTTTATAGAATCACTTCATCTTAAATTGAAATTGAAAATAAAATTCACTGGAAGGACTGCAAATTTGCCAGCTATTGCCAACAGCTATCTTGAACCCTGCACCTGTAATTGACTGGTCATTTAAAGCCAACAAAAATATTATACTGGGAAACTGGTATAAAAACCATACAAATTATGTGACTTACCTCTTTTCTTTATCAGGCATTTTTGGAGCTGGGTTAGTGCATCTTTTGCCATTTGACTTTGCGATAAAGCTGCAGGGCTTAAATGGACTAGCCTTGTCTTCAAGGATATGTTTATGGCAAAAGTGGAATCCTTTCAACTTCTCTAAGTTGCAAACTCGTTGTGAGTAGCAGCATAAGTTACTTGCTCTTTCAACTTTTTTGTCCATCTTTTCAGCCATTGTTGTGTTACCTTGTCACTTAAACAAATCTTGACCTGGAATGTGTTGGCAAAAACTGTGTTAAACTCTTCATATTATTAGCACATTTATATTTAAGTGCATTTGATTATGGTGTATTTTGCTACCCATCTACACAAAAAAAATCCAACAATGCATCAATTAAAAAATTTAAGCTCTCAACATGCAAGATATATGAAAACAATAAAAAATGAGCACTTATCAAAAGAAAGGACGATTCGAAACAGAGCTAACATTTTGAAAATGAAGACTGCTAAAAACACAAAAGCATAGAGGAAAAAGTTGGCTGTAATTGATATAGCTGATTCAAACACATGTAACTTCAATGTTAATAAAAGGAAATGATAAAGAAGGCCTGACCTGAGTTTGAGCCAATTAATTTTGGAGTGCAAATCTGATGTTAGAGCAAATTCAATTTCTAAAAAGTTGTTTCTTGCAGATATATATGATTATGATCTTGGCACTTTTTCCATAACAGGTCAACAATTATTGCAGATTTACATCTTTTCCTTTACCACTATAGGTAAAAGTATAGGCCTAATTAAATTAATTAGCTCGAATACATAAACAAGGATCAACAATAATAACTACAAAGTTGCTAACTATTAATTTTTGCTAACTGCAGCTTTTCTGCTTTATAGTGCGGCCATAGACACTCAATGTACTTCATCAATGAAATCGATGATCAATTGCAATGGATACCAATAAATACCAATCAATACTAATCAATTGACTGATACTGGTCAACATTCTTGACTGAAAGTCCAAACGCTGGAGGTGACGTTGACATAAGAATTCGGCGCTGCGTTACTTGCTTGCAAAACACTTTCAGCTATTTTCGGTCATGGTTCATCAGCATAGGGCTGGTGGTTGCCCAAACACTGTGAAAGGAAGATTTAGTCTGCAGCACTCCTGGCCTTCAAACTTGTGCACTTGAGTTCTCATGTCTAGGTCTGAGGTCACAGATATCATTGAAGCAGAAACACTTCCAGTTGAGAAAAAAAGCAAACTTCTGCTTTTCAATCGCATTCTTTTAGTTTTCGAGTGGCTGTTTTTACTCATTTTACCAACACAGTATAGTAGGGCACAGACAACATTTTAACTAAATACTGATGTGACTTAGAGAGATTCCTTTTAAACTGAGAGCCCATTTAGCAAATATTTGGTCAATCAATGTGATTAGCAGACGAGATCTTCGTGTTACTTTTGATTGGCCGATACCAGTCGATATCAATTCATGAACTTCCATCAATTGATATTGATTTATTGATTGCTTCAAAATGATAGATTGTCATCATTTAAGTACCTCGGGCACAGACAGTGATTAGAGTTTCAAGTTAACTTAGTCTATAGAAGAAAAGTCGTTTGTCAGTCAAATCAGAATGATTTGCATTTATACCAACTACTACTTGCCCTGAAGTTCCGAACTATACACTTTTTTTTAAATAAGAACACACTTAATAAGATTAGTGAGGCTTAAATCACCCGAAAAATAAGAACAATGAAGAACAATTTGAGGCTGAAATGAAAATTTAAAAAAAAATTAAAAAAATAGCAAAATGAGCGTGGCAAGCAGTCATCACACAGAGCATCACACATTAAATAAATTTCGTTACTTATTATTTTAATACAAGTATACTCCAACTGTAACAACTACATGTACTGTCATGTATTTCGAAATTGTAAATGTATTACAACCATAAAAGAATATATTGCAATAAGAACATTTTGAGCCTCAAATTTTGAAAAAATAAGAACATTGAGCCTTGGCAAAATTGTAGTGGTTCTTAATAAAAAAAAGTGTAGTAAGATTCAAACTGAAAACCAGTTACTTATTTATCTGGTTCGGTTAAAATAAGTAAGTAGATTCAATCGGAAGTTGTCATCAGCGAACTGTGTTCACTCGCTCGCTACTTTTACTTTTAACAGAACTAAACGTATATCATCGGCCCTTTGTGAGAAACTGCCGTTTGCAGAGAAACGCAAAGATACCACTATAATAAAATTTAATTACGTACAATGCACTGAGTATTTGATCTTGAGCACCAATAATGCTCCACACACAAATTGAATTACAACCATGTGCACTCACCATTAGCCGCCATCTTGAACCAGCCGCTTTCCAAAGCTCGCAATGTACTCTGGGAGGAGGTGAGCACGGAGGCGAATACGGTCGATACACCAGGCCCCACTATTTTGGAGTCATGTAAAGATGTCAGTAAAAAGAGGTAATTTTAAAATTCTCAGTGTCTGGTTTATGGGCTCCTGTCTGTCTGTGTGTGATAAAATATTCGAGTATTCAAAATCGATAGCAAATCAATTGTTGTTTGCATTGTTCAAGGCATCGGTTGCGCCTTTTACTTTTAGCACAAACTGGGTAAGGGTGCTAATTAATTTTTTTTTTCAGTGAACCAATAGATGTTCAGGACGTCGCCAAAAAAAATGAGCGGCTTAGCAGTCAAAAACCAAACCACAAAAATTTTTACCAAAAGTTTTGAGCAACCAAATTCCAGCGTATTTGCTGTCACCGTATCATTTTGTCAATCTTTTTATCTGAACTCCACCCTAACTTAGTTCGATGGCTTGCCTGACTACAACTTTCTGGCGGTCAATTTCTGAAAATTGCCAAGGGCCATGCAGATTTATTGACTTGTATATTATTTACCGCCGCCTGGTTAGCCCAGTTGGTAAGGCGCCACTTTTGTGCGGGAGGCCTGGTGCATGCCAGACGTTCACTCAGGGTCTTAAAACAGCTGAGGAGAAGGTGCTGCCTTTGCTCTAACATCTGAAAACGGTTAGACCTTCGCGTCTTCTCGGATAAGGATGTTAAACCATAAGTCCCGGGTGGCAGGCCCTGGGGGAGGGAGGGGATGGGGGTACTCCCATAAATTTACTATATAGGGACGTGCCGCCCGCCAAGGTATGGTTTTTGAGGTCCTTGTCTTAGATAGGGTATACAATTTCTCTCAAGTTGTCTTAAACAGGGTTCACTTTTGCACATATATTGTCTTACGAAGGGTAGCGATGTTTGACCGAATTTGACCGATAATAAATAAACTAAACAATAAACAATCGCTTAGTGGCGAATGTCATGCTTGGTGTTTTGCCGACAAGAATAACGATATGTGCTTTATATAGGATGCGTATTTTAGCATTCAGTCTTGAATAGGGTATATTTTTTTCGCTATTTGTCTTAACTTCCAAGGTTTTGCTGTCATGAATGCAGCATATTCCAGGCCAAGTACCCCCCCCCCCTCCGGGTGGCAGGCCTCGAAGGGGACCTCGAGTCCTATTGCCTGTTCTGACCGTTCTCCCGTGACTCCTCGAGTCAGAATGTTATCAGACTAAAACGAAACTGTGAACCAGCAATTTTCAAAAAAGCGTCATTCAGTCATGTGAACTTTTTAACTTTTTCAGATACTGACTCGTTGTTGTTTCCTAACTCAATTATTTTTTCAGTTAGAATTACGGTTTTGATTTGATTAGCTAGACAATTGTTTGTTATTAGTTTATTCATAGTTTGTTTTTTTATTTGTTTATTACGTTGGATTTTAGGCTTATCGCAACCATTGTTGAAAACAAAGTCATTTTTTATCAGAAGCCTTAATTCCAGAAATTGCGGCACGAGCTCATGATCAAAACAACCCGCTGCTGTATATACTGAAAATTACGAGCGAAAACGACGTTTCGACCGTGTCACACGTTTTTCCGAGTCAGGTTGGATCACGCAAGTGTCACGTGATAGCTGATCCGGCATGCACGTCGCAAAACCCGTGTGCGATAACCCAACCGCAAATCACCTATCTTATTGAGCGAAGGGGCCTGAACTCTTTCCCACACGTCGCTTTCGGATTAGAGTGAATTTTCAGGTGATTTAATTTCGATATGTACTGAAAACAACTCGAAATGACCCAAAACCTCGTAGCTGTTACTGTATGTGTTCAAGGGTTCATTAACATCTTTTTCTGGTCGATCTTGTCTCTCGTCCAAAAAAAAGAAGAAAACGACGTTAATGAACCTTTGATTAGGGGTGTGGGAAAATTCAAAAAAATTCGTGCAGGGTCATTTGACAGAAAAAAAAATCATGCAAAGAAGAAATGAAGGGAAAAAAATTCGTGCAGAGAAAATTGCGCGGTTAGGCTGACAAACTGTACTCGACTTATTTTTCGGTATAAACTTCTCTCTGAAAATGGGCAAAATGTGCATTTAGAGATGCTAAATTTCTAAATTTTCCGGGGAGCATGCACCTAGGCCCCCCTAGGCGTTACTCGCACCTTCGGCGCTCCATTATGATAGCCAGATAAACTCTCAAATGCTTCCGCCGGTCCTGATTGTGCAGCCACTTTATACAGCAGTTTCTTGGATTTGGTAGAGTTCTTATTGCCTTACCCTTTCTACGACTATCCCTGGTCCTGGCCTGTAGCGATACCAATTAGATACCAATCACTCACTCACTCATGCCTTTGGCCTAGTCAGTGAGGTGTTGGACTGACGACCTCCCTTTTATTATAAATAACTTTCACATTCGAGTTGAAGATTTTGATTTTAGGCTTCCCATCTCCATAGTACTACAAGAAAGTAGGCGCCCCGCTTAGTTCAACTCTGAAAACCCTACAAAAACCTCTGCGCCCCGTTTTTATGGCATAATACCATACTATCCAGATTTTTCACACATAAACAACTTTACGTTTTTTTGCAAATATGTTTCTGCCTTCATCAGTATTTTATTAAACTTGGTAACTTTTTAACTATATATAGGAAGAATAAAAACAATTATTTTTATTTGAAACTCTGATAATGGAATACCTGAATGTTGCAGAGACATCTTGGCATTTCAATACATGAGTAAAATAACATTTAGAAAACAGGCAGGGTCTTGCACATTTACTAACACTTAAACAGCTCTGACTCATGTTGTTCAGTTTGTAACAAATAGTGTTTCAAATTAATCGATCAGGCATCTCTTTTCGATAAGTTTCTTACAAACCAAAGAAGTGCTTCACATCCTTTTGGAAAAGCCCTCACTCCATAAGTTGTCATTCTTGACAAGTCTAGTACTTAATCGTCTGTTTGGACTATTTGCCATATGATCAATATACTGTATAACTTTAAACGCTTCTAAAGTAAGTTGGTTGACATATTTGGCTAAGTGACAACAAAAGACTCAAAACAAATGTTTCAGAAACAGTTGATAAAAAGTTTATTGAAAATGATACCCAAAATACTTCTGTTTATAATTATTGGTAATTAATGCATAGGACAGTAATTATTATAAGTGATTATACAATTTTTACACTTTACTAAAAACATTGTTTTTCTAAACTAGAACAGAAAAGTGCTCAAGCCACTTTAAATACAAGTATGATACATAAAAATGTCAGATGTTAATACTGTACAAGACCAGCCCCTTGAGATTTATCACAAAATAGTGCAGTCATCTTTCTTTTCTAAAGATCCATCTTGCTGTCTCTCAATTTCAAGTAGCATGGACTGAAATATGCTCTGCACGCCCTGAAATGGCAAAAACATTGACACAGTGTTAGCCTGCAGAGGGTACTCCCTACATTTAGATGATAGTTATAACTGTCATATTTTTTAGGGGTTAAAATAGACAGTCTGGTATTTTTTAGGGTTTGTTAAAGGAAAAACAGTGTTAAACCAAGAGCTGGGTATTTTTTCGGGTTGTAAATTCTGGAGTCATTAGACTGTTTGCAATCCCTTGTTTTACCAACATGAGTACTAATGAGAAGTTAAGAGACAAACATCCTTCAGTAAACATCCTGTTAGAGGCATGTCAACATTTACTGCATATCATGTTTAACACAACACTAGGAGACTTAGTGCCAACCTGCTAGCTATCCAGTAAAAAAAAGTCAACTTTTAATTGGTATTTTTTAGGGTGGAAAAGCTTCATGCCTTGGTATTTTTGGAGCTTTTCCAATGGTCATCCCCACCCTTTTACCCTGGAGTCCCCCCC
>JAOBRD020935449.1:0-12344 GCA_027575215.2 Hydrozoanthus sils | reverse complement strand
CCTGACTAGTAACCAGGAGACGTGGGTTCGAGTCCCGGTGGTGTAGTGGTTATCATGCCTGACTAGTAACCAGGAGAAGTGGGTTCGAGTCCCGGTCGGACCAATCGGGGCATTTAAACCAATTTTTTTGGACAAGTGTGTGGAAAGGCGAAAAAAGATGCTATTTATAAAATAATTTCGATAATACGCACGCTCTGATTGGTCGAGGACCATTTTCTAAATTTGGATGGAAATCATGAATGACGTCATCAGTTATTATTTTCTAAAAGCTTTAGAAGATATTTTCCGTGTTTCCATACTCTATTGGAAACACTTGGGATTGTCGGGAGAACACTCGAAAATATTTTGAATCACTCGCTTTTAGCTGGTGATTCAAACCTTTTTTCGTGTTTACCCAACAATCCCGCGTGTTTCCAACAGAGTATGGAAACACGGAAAACACATTCTAAAGCTTAAATATAAATTTCAACTTCGTTGTATTTCCCTTCCTCGTCAAACATATATTTACATGGCGGTATAGCAATTTAGGAGAATTTTGCTTTTCATATTCTGTAATTTGCTATGTTCGAACAATTCGCAATAATCATAAACAAATGTCTTACACTTTATGAGCTACGTAAGGAGAAGTTAGATGTTGATAACCAAGTAAAGCCTCAATAATGTATACCTAGAAAAGCTACACAAGGAATGCTAGCAACAGCTTGCTAATGCAGAGTTTTGAATCTTTTTTTAATTTTAAAAAGGTTATGTTTTTGAGGGAATCAATTTTATATACTATCACGGAAAACTTAGTACTCCGACCCTGAGAACGCACAGGTTTTTGTACTTTCTTTTTACTCTTTGGCACACATGCAACGCTAGTTATAACATAACCATACTTGTGTAATTAGATAACATGGTGTGCATGCGCGCGCAACCCTAATTATTTTATGAAGGTGCCTGCGTCATTAAATAACATGACGCGCGCCCAACGCTAGTTATTTAATAACGAAGCTTGCGTCATAAAAGCCTACAAACTGCGCTTTTTTCTTACAAAGTCAACTAAACAGAACAATCCTAGCAATGGCCGGAGTGTTAAGTAAACTCCCCTCTTTTAATATAAGCTGCCCCTTTGATTTAGAAGACTGTAGTTCCATGTTGAGCGACCGCAGACTTATAGCCGTAGGATTAGGTCTGTGCGTGGGCGGGTTATATTTAGTCAACAAGTATGCGAAGTTAAAGCAGAAAGATCTTGAAGACAGAAAGGAGGCTACGTGCAACTTCCCGTCTCTGTGGGGTCACACTAACTTGATGTCGAAGCATCTCACACCAGAGCTGTACGTGCATTTAAGGAACAAAAGAACAAAACTTGGATTTTCACTGGACAACGCCATACAACCAGGTACGTATAAGTGATAAAGTGGAACCTAAGATGAGAGGACGCCAACGCCGTCGACAACGGCAGAAAACAATAGTGAACGCGAATATACCAGAGCTCTAGCACACGTTGAAACGCGCCGTGCAACCCCCGTGTATACACGCCGTCGTCTTGAAAGTTACAACGTGAAAAGCTCAGTTTTGAATTTTTTAGGACTATACGAGAACGATTTACGGTAAATTTTGTCAATCTTTAATTTTTTAGCAAACTCTTGAACAAGGGCCTTAGCTATATATAAAAGGGGTTGCTCCTCCTGTATCTGACTTTTTCAAAAATCAAATTTTGGACCAAGCGGCGGTCCGACTTCTCTCTGAGCGATAGAGTTAAGTAATTCAGTAATTTTGGGGCTTAGAAAGGTTAAAACCAGGATATATATATGAGAAATAAACACACACAGTGCAATTTACCTTTCATACACTAGCTCATCCGAAAAAAATCGGTGTTATGCCCGAGCTGGGAGTTGAACCCGCGTCTCCTGTATTCTAGTCAGGCGTGATGACCACTACACCATCGGGTATTTACCATGCTGGCAACATAGCAAATTAGCGATGTGTAGTTTGGCCTTACGTCAAGGGGTCGCCCATAGGCCCGACATTTTCTTCATTTGAGTGTGTCTCTAGCCTCTGTAAAACCATCAGGGTTTTCGAAAGAGACGCGGGTTCGAGTCCCAGCTCGAGCATAACACCGATTTTTTTCGGATGAGTATGTGAAAACTGTTTGAGTTTATTTCTCATATACATCCTGTTAAGAAATTCATAACCGCTTAAATTTAGATATTTGTAACAATTTCTTATATACAGTAGTGATTTACCTTTAGGCCAAACATTTTAATCTTTTTCTGTTCACAAAGCCTAACGCCTCAGACAAAATAGAAAGCAAACAGCAATGTGTGATCGAATAGTTAAAACAAGAAGTGTGTTGTTGTGAGCCTTCGTCGTCAATATTGCCGCCCTCGTATTCAAGCTTCGTCAGTACGAACGCTTAGTCAACGTGATATTTGTTGCAATTTATTCTATTTACAAAAAATTCGATTATGGAGATTTGGCCTGGCTTTAAACTGTACTACTGCTTTAAAGTTTAGAAACATATCAAGGAAAACACACCAACCCACATTTCGGGTCGGCCAACCCTTTTAAAGCCGATGTACGTTTGTCTCCTTTCATCAGTTGACATTTTTGCAAGAAGAAAAAACTATTGATTTACAAGCTGGAAGCTCAGAAAAAATCCTGAGTCACTGAGATTAACATTTGATATTTGCAAGAACAAGAAGAATAAATCAAGGAAAATGATTTTGCCAAAAAATTAATACTTTGTTCTTCAGAAACCGAGATCGAGGTTATTTCTTTTTTCGTTATTTTGCAACATTTTCCTATGAAGTTACTATTAACTCTGTTTGTCTAAAGAGAGGGTGTGTGTGTGGAGGGGGAATGGGGGCTCACAACCGGAATTTTACGGTGTTTTACAATCTAGTGCGCATTTCTTGAGTTGTTTCATAAATTGTTGATTCTACAGCAGAGTCTGAGGTCGAGAATGTTTCTTTAAATAAAAGCCCCCGGCTAATAATAAGGTCATTGTTCAAAGATGTTTAGTGTACGAGCTAAGGTGGCAAAAACTCAGAGTCGCTTCGCTCACTCGTGAGAGATACTTTCAACACTCGAAGATAAAATTCCTACCCCCGCGCGGCCATCAGATGTAATACAAAGTACCCTTTATGTCTTTTTTGTCTGGTAAGATACAATGTTTTTTTATTTCATATCATTTTACTTCACTCCATTTTATTTTTTACTTTATTTTACTTTATTTATCTGAGTTAACTTATATTTATCAACAAAATATTTTTATCTTTTAAGCTATTATTCAGCTGCTCTGTTAGACCCGGCCAAGGTTAAAATTGGACTTGTCTTATTTTTCATTTGCTTGGTTTTTTTTTTAGAAAAAACTGTAAGTGTAGAAATTTGAAATTAGAATCTAGCATAACTTAGGGATTTGCAATATGAAAATCCTTGCAGGGAGTGAAATCGCCTAAAATATTTGAGGTGAGCGATTTTCTCCATAATTTGAGTAAGTGGCTCGCAAATAATGACACTTCTGCCAGTTCTTTACTAAGCTCCATTCTCATAGTCATACACTCAAAGCAAACGTTCGGCCACAGATTAACAAAAAAAATATTTGGCATTTATTTAATTAACGTTAACAGCCATTTTCACATTAGAACACGTACAAGTCGTCTGAATCTGTTTGTTTATCTCTTCAGACGAGAACAATTCGACCATAGGCCATCTCAGACCCCGTTCACACGATTCCATATATTTTTGAAACCGCATATATTTCTAAGCGAATCGGCCTTCTGTACGCGTCCACAGGAAAACAGTGAATCCGCTAAACGAAAACGCATCTTTTTGGAAACCGCTCTTCAAAATCCAACTGGTGACGTCATGAAGTTGGGTCCAGGCTTTTATGAAAACTAACTGGTTCAAAACCTCGTGTTGACAACTTTGCTTTCGATCGAGGCCCCGTGCACAAGAATCCTCATATAAATATACGCGGTTTCAAAAATATCCGGATTCGTGTGGTCGCGACGGGGTCTAAAATTCACATCTGTTGAAAAAACAGTCCAACAAGTTGTCCGTGTCTCAAGGAAGGAGTATGGCACTAGCTCATGACGACATTTATCTGTTGGTACGTCAGTTGTACGTGTGATGTGAACTTTATAAAGGCCCACACAAGACGATTTGCTTTCACTCTAAAGCCTGGTTCACACTTGTAAGATAAGCACATGCATTAGGAACCAATGTTCACACACGTGAAATAAGCACAAGAAAATGAATGAAATACGCTTGCGCAAAGTGGACTGGTGACGACGACATACTTATGCTTATTTCACGGATGTTCACACTGGTGAAACAAATGAAATAAGCATAAGCACAAGCACAGTTTCTTTTCTTGTGCTTATTTCACGCATGTTCACACTTGGATTTTCCAGTGCTATGCTTGTGTTTGTGCTTATCTCACAAGTATGAACCAAGACGAACAAAATCGTGAGACCGGGCTTGTCATTCCTCTAATGTGAAAGCTGCTAATGCCATAAACTGACACCGTTATGCTTAAGGAGTTGTTGTACTTCGAACTCAACTGAAATTCGGGCTTCAAAATAAAATGATAAGAAATTAAACAAACTTTTATTATTCTTTACTGTGGTAGATACGTCTTGCTATCAGTCAAACAGCTTATCACTGTGTTGTTGATAAAGTCAAGTGGTAGAGTTTCCCGAGAGAACAGCTAGTTACTTGAACTTCGCCGACTTTCAAATATTGTTACGGAATTCCAGTTTTCTTTTGATCAAGTCTTGGCAGAGCCATTAGACTGGCTTTGCGGCTTGACCGGCGACGTCATGAGGGATTACTGAAAATACAAAAACAAATTATCAAATGGAATTAAGAAGGATAACGGGCTCAGAGAAGATTACAGTTCCATTATTTTGTGAAGATTCTGAAGATGAAGGATTCAGAATTCATGAAATCATATTGCTGCTAAACTGTGCAGCAAAATAATTGTGTGTCTGTGATGGCTGATGAACAAATTATTTTGCTGCTTTAGAAGGAAGTTATAAAACAACGAGCAGGTACTAAATAGTACATAAAAAACAATGCAAAAGAATGGGATCGATTAACCCAACGCTAGCTATTTTAATAGCTAAAACTAGTAAAACATCAAGAAGTATACATATTAAACTTTATGGGCGCTTGAATTCAAAATCAGCAATTTAGACACCCTCAAAAACATGGATCAACCTGCCTTAAGCTATTTTAGATTTAGCTATTACAGAAGTAAAAGAAAAACTATCAAATTTGGTCCCGTGAAACAGAAATTATTTGTCGCAAAAACGAATATCGAGTAACAATATATAGGTATACAGCAAAGCAAAGCCAAATTCTATTCTAGGACCATAGAAAGGCAGCGAAACTTGGAAACCGCACAAACAACTCCTTCATGCATGGATAAAACAGATTCAAAGGAGGAAAATATTTATAAACTAGCCATTTCTAATCCATTGTAGTCTCGAGCGAATTGCCTTTAACCCGCAAGCTGTTTAGCCCAGCGATTGGTCGTCGTATCATTAACTATTCATGTCACGGATATACTGGAGTTGCAGGTTTTGAAATATATTCAAAACAAAATATTGCAGAATTGCATATCGAAACAACGCAACAGCAAAACGAAAAGAAAATTTGCACGGAAATGCTGAGATCTTTTTCCTGCGTGTTGGATGTAATATTGTGTTAATCTAACACCAAATACAGACTCGCAGTAAGAAGTTTGCACATTACAGATACCTTAGTGCAATTCTTGAAGTCGCTAGCGACTCATTTTTCTTCAATTTCCTCTCTGCCTCCACAGCAATGTCAAACAAGATCCTATTAAAAGGTCATCTGGACGGTGGATGTAGCTGGCTGGTCGTCTTTGGCTCATTTTTGTCTCAGTTTGTAGTTATGGGTGTTCATAATGTCTTCGGTCTACTGTACATCGACCTGTTGGAAGAGTTTGGGCAGAGCAAGGCCGCAACCGGTACGATTTTCTTAACTGTATATTTACATTACGAGGTTTTGTTGTTGAAATTCGTTGTCGTAAACTCAAAGTAACTATTTAGAGTGTGGAAGCGACAATTTCAATGGCCTTTTCTAAGCTGATGTGATTTCGGTTTCTTTTCACTTACAAATTAACGTTTGCTTAATTTGGCCGGACCTTGTTTCTTACACAGCTAAGGAGAGCTAACAGTGTGACTTTAATCTCTCAAATTAGTTCAACCAACGTCCGCGGGGTTTCACTTTCAGAGTTAATAACAGAATTTGTTTACTTGCTTTTGCAGTTGGCATGCCAGAAAAATGAACAAGTTATCTCTATATAACGCAAAAACTTAAACAAATGCGTTTGCCACAAATTAATAAGCAAACAATATTAGACCGCGTCATTCGTCTTTTGAGTCGGAGAAAAAAATAATTTTAACATTTATTTTGTTTCGGTTGAGCAGTTGCATAGGAAATTTTGACAACTTGTGGATGTTTTGAGAGACTTCGTCGAACTCAGCATAATCTGAAACTGTGGCTACTTGCGTAAGCGCGGATATTTCACGGAAAACTTGCGTTTCGGCGACTTCTGGTTTTGTCTAGATCTGCTAATGCTGGCATTCCTATTTTGTTTTCAGTCTTAAGTGCTGTAACAGACTATTGGCTGTCGGCGTCTCAAGAAATATAGCCGTAAAAAGAGCAGGGATTTTTCCCAGCAGATTTTCCTAAGGCTATGCTGATCAGAAAAAAAATTGAGTTAGGTAAAATGATATCCGAGATGATCTAACGCCCGGGAAAACTCACAAGTTCTTATAAAATTACCAGTTTATTTAGTAGCGGGTTTTCTGACACTATTTAGTATTGACATACTTTAGTCACCAGTCGATCTGTGTTTATTTAATCTCTCGTAGTATCTGCGGCTTTATCATGAAGGGTCATTTGCATGTTGATATTTTTGTGCTGAATTATTTCGTTTTGAAAACAAGAAAATTTTTTCTCCACAAAGCGCATGTTGAAAATAGATATGACATTTCATTGTTGTTTTAACAAAAAAACATTACCTATATGGTTTGCACGTGATTTCCTGTTGAAATAAAGCGTATTTTGCACCCTTATATAAAAAGCTGGTATATATTTACATAAAAGTGCGAAATAGTACAAGGCTGGTAGAGAGAAAATTACATGTTTCGCAGTATATGAGAACATTACGTGGTTTTTGTTACACATTGTGGAATAAAAGATGTTTTGAGAAACTTCAAAGCCATCGACTTTCTTACTCGTTGTCAATGAAAATTTCAAAGTCATCGATAATCGTGCTCGTCTCTTAATGAAACACCATTCTCTTTGTGTGATGGTTTTCTCAAGTTGTTCTTATGGAGTATTTCCTTTGTTTGAAGGAAGACACGAACAAAATATTGATACCAAAATGCAAATTATTACTTCGTGTTCCAGCACGATTATGGGCGGCTGGAAATTTGCCCGCAGTAAGTCATTTTTTTCTGTTTTGGAATACATTAAAATTGTTCTAATCTTGTTTCTGCTTGGGTAGAGAGGACGGCCTTAGTTTCCTTTTTAGCAGGAACCCCTAGTTAAGGGTTCCTGAATTTAGTTTATGCTCTAAGCCATAACTATATCCAGAATAAAATCGCCGCAGGGCAAGGATAAAAAATCTGTTTCTTTCTGGATCAAGGGTCTATTTTGAATTAGGAACTGTATTCAGACTTTTATTTCATGTTTCTTGAAATTTGAAGAAAAAAAATTATACTATTCTAGGCTCAATATGCGCTGTAGTTCGCTGTTGAATACTTTCCCTTGATAATACGAACTTGCACCATTATCAATAAACAATACCTAGGTAATAAATGAACTATTTTTGTGTAAATGGGGTTTTGACAGCCGAAATTAGCTAAGCAACTTGTTATCTCTGAAAGTTTTGTTGTTCAAAAGCAGTCGTATTTGCGTTGTAAACACGTGTTTGCCAATCAAAACGCACCGATTGGAGTTCACGTGCACGGAAACACTTTTTTGATACACTCTAAAACGCGATATTTTTACATTTCCCTTAGTAAGAATGAATAAATATAAATAAAACGAAAACGCCAACGACTCATGATAACAGTTATAATAGCATCACACCTCGAGATGATAATTACAACAAAAAAACACCTCGTTCGTGTATTGCGTTCTTCTATTATAATGGCAAGCCAAATTTTCAGGGCCAATAACCAAATCCTGCGCGCTGATTGGCCGAAAATGATCCAATAATTTCCCATAGAGGGTCGGGGAGTTTCCTGACTGGTTTCCCGCTAAGGCAAGCGCGCAGAGATAACCGTTTGTTCTCTTTTACTGATCTAAAAGCCGAAGTTTGCTCGGTCTGTCCGGGAAAATATCTGCCCTCGGTCCTCGCAACGCTCGGTCTGTATAGTGAAATTTTTTCCGGGACTGTCTTCGCATTCGGTTACTAACATTTTAATAATTGTTGTGATCTTCCATTTAAGCCTTTAATAGAAGATACTTTCCGTGTTTCCATACTATGTTGGAAATACGCGGGATTGTTGGGAGAACACGAGAGAAGGTTTGGACCACAAGCTGAAAGCGAGTGGTTCAAAATATTTTCGAGTGTTCTCCTAACAATCCCAAGTGTCTCGAACAGAGTATGAAAACACAGAAAATATCTTCTAAAGCTTTTATGAAATAATAACAACTGATGACCTCATTCATTGTTTCTATCCAGATCCTCAGCCAATTAGAGCGCGTGTTTTACTTTAGAAATATGTTTACAAGTATACAGTTTGAGTAAGAAGGTGCATTTGGGTTTATACGGCTTTGTCGGGGCTCACTCATTAATATATCATATCGTTCATCGTATCGTATATTGTATCGTACATATCGTATCGTATATCGTGTCGTGTCATATCTCGTGTCGTGTTATATCTTGTGTCATATGTCATACTTAATATATCATACGTCATATGTCATATCATTTCATGTATCATATGTCATATCATGTCGTATGTCATATGTTATGTATCATATCACGTCATATATCATATATCATGTCATATGTCATATCATGTTATATGTCATGTGTCATATCATGTCATGTGTCATATCATGTAATATGTCATATCATGTCATATACCATATATGATGCCATATCTCATGTCATATCATATCATATATCATGTGATATGTCGTGTCATATGTCATATCATGTCGTGTGCCATATCATGTCATATGTCATGTCATGTCATATTATGTTGTATATGTTTAGTCATATATCATGTCATGTCATATTATGTTATATATGTTTAGTGTTACTATGTAACTGTTTTCTATTGTATCTCTCCTTAGCTCTGGTCGCGTCGATCGCCTTCGGCCTGACGTTTATCATGGGTCCCGTTTCTACTGCTGTGTGCACTAAGATTGGCTGCCGCGCCTCCGCTGTCGTCGGAGGAATCTTGTTTGGCCTGGGGTTGTTTTGTTCTTCCTTTGTAAACAGCATCTATTTGATGTTCCTGACGTATTCCTTGCTTTTCGCAGCAGGATGCAGTCTCTCTTACTACTCGTCAGTGTTGGTACTCAGTGAATATTTTTCTAAAAATCTTGTGCTTGCAAACGGTTTGGGACTTGCTGGCGCGGGAGTCGGAACAATCGCACTTGCCCCGTTTGTCAATCTTCTGCAATTTTACTTCAAGTGGCGCAGCACTATGAAGATTCTGAGTGCACTCTCTGCGGTATTAATGTTCAGCGGTATACTCTATTGGCTTGTCCCCTCGCCCACAAAGCATGTGATGATTACAAAGGAAACAAAAAATAAACACGTGGATTTTTCCGTGTTAAAGAACAAGGCGTATCTTGTTTGGGTGGCAGTAGTGGGGCTTGTGCTATTCGGTTTCTATATTCCTTACGTTCATCTGGTAAGTCGGATTAGGTAAACGGCATTTGTCTTGTGACAAACAAAAATTCCAAATGAAAGTTGGTATGCACGAAATTCATTTGGATAGTTGGTTGCACCCGATAACGACGAACATTCCCACTTTGCCTCCAATACAAAAGTCATTTTCTTCTTATTATTCAAATTCAAACTTTGAATTAGCTGCAAAATTTATTTTCGATCTAAAACGAACTCAAACTTCTTTTTATAATTTGTTTTCAAAATTGATCGTGGTACTGTGGTAATGTAAGTTTTATTGTATTTTCAATAGTAAAGGGAAATTATGCTGGTCGTTTTCAGTTTGCTCAACTTAACCGACCGAAATTGTATTTCGATAAAAAAAAATCTTTAGCAAAATTGAATTATAGATAAGATTACATACGGTTTTATATTGAAGGAAAATGTTTTATCGATTGGCGCCCTTTATCTGACGTGGACAACAAGTTTCTCACGAAACGTAATTAGTACAGTAACTAAGCTTGACAAAAATTAAAAGGTTCCGACAGAATGCTTTTAAGACTCAAACTGTGTATACTTGAGATTGACTATCTTATGGTATATGAGTAAAAGCGGTTTTCAGAACTGAACTTATAAACAGAATACAGTTGCACGGACGTCCAAATGTGAGTCTTAAGGGACGGACCAGTTTACCAGTTGCCCTTTTCCATACATTCTCTTTGTAGGATTTCGGCATACAAATTGCTTTTTCTACCTGGGGTGACCCACGGGCTGCAGGATACATTGGCTACGAGTGAAATAAAAAAAGCAAAAGCATCAAATTAATCATTCAAACCTTTTTTTCTTTTTGATCGAGAACTCCGCTAACTTTTGAAGTATTCAATACTTGGATCCATGCTGTTTATGCCACGGCAGAAGCGCAATCAGTAAGTTTAATCATTACATCATTATCAAATTTCAAAGTTTTAAAATTTGATAATGACGTAACGGTTAAAACTTACTAATCTTACTAACTTCGAGAAAAATGGCGGTTGCAACGATCAAGATCGCGGCGGTTCTCGGACAAAGAGCAAGCAACATTTTAAGGCTTGAAAGATTTTATTGATACTTTTGCCTCTATATTAAACTCGTAACCAATGTATCCTACAGCCCGTGGGTGACCCTGCAAATTTTATTTAACAAATTGTTTCCCCCCCCCCCACGAGATCATCTGGCCTGTCCCTAAAGCAAGAAACCACGTAAGACCAGCGACAACCAAGAAGAATAAAATAGGGTAGCGTTCCGGTACAAAAGTTGAGTCATTTGCATGTCTCTGTGAGAGCTAATCCCTAATCCTATACAGTGACATCAAAATACTTAGTATTGATGAGAAACCTCTCCTGACTGCACATTTAGAAACGCAATAGGCGAGTTTTTGTTTACATTTTTTTTGTCTCGTTAGCATAAGCATTCTTTTTCCCAATCAACTACAGAAATAAGACTTCTGATTACGAAACGTTTCTTAAAAACAAACTTTTTCTGAAAATATGAGAAGGATATGCTAAGTAATCTTTCCCTGATGTGGTCTTAAAAATTGGAAATTTTAGAGTTTGTATGTCCTTGCCTCCAGCTGTTTTGCATTTTTTGAGAAGTGATTTGTTCTTTGAAACTACACTTACAGAACCGAAAGTTCGGTCACTCATTACTTTTGATAAGTATTCTCAATTTTTAAAGTCAGTTGTTGCTTATCTTTGTTCTTTCTCCGACTTTTAAGTCCGACTTAAAAGTTCTATGCTAATGAAGCAGAATGTAAACAATGACGTCAGCAGAAACTCGCCTATACTTTCTTCCTGGTCAAAGTTTGGTAAGCGTTTGGGCGAGACCTGATGTTTACCAACTCCTTTTCCCCGACAGGTTCGTCATTGTCAAGATTTAAAAATCGCAAAGGACAAAGCGGCAGTACTTGTTGGTTATATCGCTTTATCACAAACAATTGGGAAAATATTCTTCGGCCGAGTTGCTGATCACCCACGTGTCAACCGCGTGTACCTCTATCAGTTGTGTCTGCTAATATGTAGTGTCCTGACAACTCTTTTACCCATCTTCACGTCGTACTACTCCATTCTGACCTACTGCTGGTTGTTTGGCTTCAACGATGGCTGTTTTGTGGTTTTGATAGCAGTCTTGACGGGAGACGTGGTCGGGCGGGCAAAACTTGCTTCAGCGTACGGCTTGATGTATTTTGTCACTGGGTTCCCTATGATGTTTGGGCCACCAGTAGCAGGTGAGTAGAGCAGTAATATCATCTGTGTAGTCAGTATATGTTTATATCGTATTTGTTATTGTAAAAGTGTGGATTTAAAGGAAGAAGTCATAACAATGGTAGTTTTAAGGAACCCAGTTTTGTCGGGGGAGGTGGTGGGTGGCGGCACAGACCCCCCTACCCCAACCCCCACCACTTTTTCAGAGCTCAATTTCTCAAAACCTG
>JAOBRD020935344.1:0-12344 GCA_027575215.2 Hydrozoanthus sils | reverse complement strand
AAACCCCGTTAGGCAACTTTAAGCCCTGTTAGGCAACGTTAAACCCCGATAGGCAACCTTAAGCCCTGTTAGGCAACCTTCAATATTGAAAAAAGAGAGAAAAAAAAAAATAAAACGTGGTGGTTTTGTTTTGCACGTGCACCTCTAAAAGTGACCGCTTTTCTAAAAAAACTGATTTTTCTTTACAAAACCCTGAAAACACCTATTTTTCAATTTTGACTTCTAAAAATAGCAAGTTTTCGATTTGACCCCTAAAAAGGCATCCCTATCATACCAATAGATGGAGTAAAATGCAAGAAATAACTGAAAATAGACAGGGACCAAAATTTGGTGCCCGTTTTATAGAGGTGCGCGTCTAATCTTGATGTTCATTTTGAGAGGTTAAATTGTCGAAGGGAGCTACTTAACTACCTTCAGAAACTGAAGTCTCGAAAGAATGTGAGTTGAGTACTTACAGTGTTTTCAGTCCTATCATGTCTTTGAGAAGTTCTGTAGGCACGTGCTTGATAAAATTAGAATTTAGCCTCCTTTAATAAAGAACAGAAAATAAATTGAATAAGGACTCCTCGGCTAAGCTATCAACTAAATGGAAATTCTATATACAAAATTAGTAAAAAGTATACTAATCTTAAAGAATCTCGTTTTAGAGTTGAGTTAGTTCTGTTAACCATTTAATTTTACTTTGCATATTTGATTGTTCAATAACACTAGAAGAAATTTTGTTGATCTTACCTCAAATATTTTTCCATTTTCAACAAAGAAGAGAAATAGTTGTTATCGTTAAACACATTAGCTGCCGTGATGGCGTAATCACACCTTAGAGCTAGGTATGAGAGCTAAGTATATTCTTACAGGTAACAACTAATAACGGTAATGGGGGCGAGTTGAGTCCAGTTCAGCCTCTATGTCATACGATTTTTTAAAACAAAATTGAAGGATTCCGGAGCAGGATTTCGATTTGATAATCACGAAGATGATTACAGACTGATAATCCTTAAAGCTTCAAAAAAACCATAGCTTTTAACTGCAATTGTTATTTAATGTCTTCATTAGAGATGTTGTCTTAATTTTTAAATTCCTCCATTTAGGAAAAGGCCCCTGCTTTGAAAGGTTGTTGCTAAATGGCAGAATCAATGTTATCAGTGGTGGATTTTAGTTGAAAGGACTTTATATGATTGGCTCATGTAACTTCCTCTCTTTTGGGTTTCCTTTTACAGCAACTGCCCCATTACACTCTCCGATTACAATCTTGCAGAATAATGCAAATGCATCAGCTTATGCACCAACAACGTTTGAAGAAATTGTAATTTCTATAATTTATAGTATTAAAAGTTTTATTGTTGATATTTTGTTTACATTTGTTTAAAAAAGAGACAATTTAACTATAAAATTAAGCGATTGCTTTTTGGACAATGACTTGAGAATGACGTTAAGCGGGCGTTGAAACGTCGTCACTTCACATGTTATCGCTTAATTCTATAGTTAAAATTGTTCTCTAAGGATCGTCTAATCCAAAAAGAGACACGATTGAAATTTTTTCCTTTTAAATATGTTTTAGGATAAGACAACAAGAAATTTGTGTTTCACAAAATCATGCAGACAAATTCTCTTAATTTTAGAGGAAACAAACATTGTTGTAAGTGATCATATTTTCTATCTTTCAAAACGATTTTTAAAAGTGTTACTCACAGAGTTTGTGTCGCAGCAAGGTTTGCAAAAACCTCCTCAGACACACGTGTAATAACATTTCTGCTTAAATCGCTAGAACGAAAACAGGATTTAAGAATAGTTAGTTTTAAAAGTTTCGACGTTAATTATAAATGAAAATAAAAAAGGTGAGAAAAAAATAGTTCTTGGCTTTTACTTATGTTAGTTCTTCCGCTATTGATGCGTATTATGCTGACAGAAGTAACCATAAGTAATTCGCTCTAAGCATGAAATGTATTCTTATCAACAGTAAAGTAAAAACATAAAGTAAAAAAAGTAAAGTGGTGCATTTATATAGCGCCTTTTACAATGATCAGTTTACCCCTAGTGGACCGGAAGCATATAAAGGCGCAATTCGCAGCCGCTTTAAAACGGTCCGTGTATGCTGCTACTCATTTTACCGACCCCGGAAAGATGGAAAACTGCATGAGTAGCCTATGGCGGGAAAGGAGGTTACCCACTATTCAACCCTCGACCAGGCCGGGGATCGAACCGGGAACTCAGGATGGGGAGGCAGAGATCTTACCACTGCGCCAAGCCCTCCGTCATAATCACTTTCAATATCTTTATCACTGTCAATGTCATTGTGATTATCATTGTCTTAGTGATTTTTACCGTCAACGTCCTTGTCATTGTGATTTCGTTGTTGTCGTCATAATCAACCTGCTTTTCAAAGTAACAGCAATTCTAGACGCTCACAACTTATCCACCAAATGTAGATATATGCTTCACAGGGGAAGCGGGTCAAACCAAAGTTTTAACTTATAGAACAAGGAAAGCTTTGGAAGGGGAAAAATGGGTTAGGGATGGAAGGATTAAATGTGCCTACCGAGGTAGGTGTCTGGCACTTCTCTGGATCTTCACGATCTAGACGTAACTGAAATAACTACTTTAATATTCTTGTGGTACTTCTTTCTTATGGCTTATTTGAACCCACATTATTTCTTGTAGTCGAAAGAAGGCGCTATATCATGTCAAATGCAGGCTACTTACATGTATATTAAACCTGTCGTCTTGCTGAGTACCTTCCCAGAGGGGTATGATATCCTGTTCCTTGAAAACATTCTAGAAAACATTGGGTTTGATATCAGTGCATGTGTTAGCATTGAAGGTGGCGATGACAGCCTGGCTATTTTGATTAAGATATGCTTGAATGAAGACATAAACATCTTTTTGAAAAAAAAGAAGTAACAACATCTAGTAGACGTTAAGGAAGAAATCATCAAAGGGTTCCTTACAGTGCTGCTGTGTTGACTGGAATTACTCTGGGTAGCGTTGTTAGTTCTCTATTTTTTGCTGCCTTCAAGACTAATCCATCTTGGTTTTCTGACAGCAATTTACAATCACATTCGGGTGGACAATCTAGAAAATTAGAAAATAACAATATTTAACAAAACTGAGGCTGTGCAATCAGTTTTAACAAATTATTCATAAAACTTTCCATAAACGCAATTTGCTTTGGAGTTTTACTACTCGGAGAAGTCGGTTTAAAATTTTTTTTAGCTACTAGCTAGGATTTGTCTAGAACTAACTAAGTCTTGGAAAACATAAAAGCAGTTAAAATATGACACTTAGAAGTCAAGATAAAATGTGAGGTCTGACCATCTGGGTGAGTGTGGTGATGAAAAAACTGTTATTACGAGTAAGTGACATTTAGAAAACTGTTTTTAAGAGTAAATGACTTTTGGAAAACTGATGTTAAGAGTAAGTGACATTTGTAAAACTGTTGCTAAGAGTAAGTGACATTTGGAAAACTTTTGTTATGACTAAGTGACATTTGGACAGCCGGTCAGAAGTCATTATCATAGTCTTCAATCATCGACGTGTCAATCATTTACATAGACTGCTGTACTTCTCATGACAACGCTCTTCCCAATGTTACTGTTACTAGTGGGTTCTAACCTTGGACAAAACTGAAAAGTAAGGGGAAGGCAGTCTGTCTTTTCTATTTTGGAAACGACCAGGAATTTTAATCTACCCGCAAAACAGAAAGCCCAAGGAATGGGTTTTTGAAAGTTATAGGTGGTTTATTAAGTGTTGGGGGTAAAATACCAATCGATCATATAGCAGCAAATTTGACGTGTCTATATATGCTGTATAAGCTTTGGTACTCACCAGCCACTTACCTTTGTATAATGAACAATGTTTGTGAGCTTCACGTGTGGATTCTAAAGAGAATTTAAACCCACAGTGATTTGGAATAATATGGAAAGGAATATCTACACATATCAGGTAACAAAACTAAAAAAGTGGTTATATAATGCTTTTGCATTGAATGGTATATAATGGAATATACGATGTGTTACTTTATTTCTTGTACACACATAAACTTTTACAGTAGATGAGCGTGTATACCAAAAAATAAGAAACGAATATTGGCATTTTCTATAAGATAGTTTAATAGCCAACTTTTCCAAGCTCAGAAAACATACAATAAGGAATAACTATTCGGCTAACTGTTGCAAACTATGACGGGGAACTGTACAGTGAAAAACTCCAAAGAGTATGCCACAAGTGTTTTTAGCTCAGACATGTAAGAAGCCGGTAGTGGAAAGATCCAATAAACATTAATTTTTTGATAGACTTTTTTCTTTTTTTGCAATGGGTCCAAGCAGTTTGTAAACAATGTATTTTTCTAAAAGCGGTATTTGATTTTTTCGGGAGTTTTTGTTATTGTTATGTCGATTTTGGTATTTTGGATTGCGTTGTGATGCCAATAAGCAATCAGACTTCTGAAAAATAAACAACAAAAAAGCCTTCTACTGGTGGAATCCGATTAAATCCAGACATTAAATCATTCAGTGGTAAATAAACTACCGTGTTGTGCCCTTCAGCAACAAACTTCACTCGAATCATCGCAGTTTGCTGAGTTATAAACGCATTGAAGATGTCTCCAAAGAACTTTGATCCTGTCTATTAAGCCGACCAAGAAAGGTTTTTCTTAAAGGTATAAGGAAGATTAAGTAAGCTGGCGCATTTATAGAGCGCCTTTCACACGCGCTTCACCACTAAAGTGATCAATTTACCCACGCGGACCAGAAGCACATAAAGGCGCCTTTGAAAGCCGTTTCAAAGCGGTCCATGTAATAATAAAAATGATAAAAATAATGATGTTTAACATTTACATAACGCCTTTTCCATATGTATATGATCAAGGGCGCTTTACAATGATTTACAGTTGACTGTTGTATTGAGGGTCTTAGATAGTCCGCTATACACGGCTCACAACTATACTCATAAGAGTTGCCCTCAGTAGAAGAGACAGACCACAACACCGGGATCACCCTACTTATGTTGACAAGTGTTGTGGGTTGTTTTAAGTCTCCCGATAGGAGATCGAGAGACCGGGCCTACGGTTTTAAACGTCCTTATCCGAGAAGACGCAAAGTTCTAGCCGTTTGCAGATGTTAGAGCAAAGGCAGCACCTTTTCCTCAATTATTTTAAGACCCTGAGTGAAAGTCCGGCACGGGAAATCGAACCCGGGCCTTCCGCACGACAGACCGCGCCTTTCCAACTAGGCTAACTATGTATACTAGTACTCGTAAAAACTTTGGCGGGAAAAACTGCCATGCTAATATTCAATCCTCGACATTATCGGGGACCGAAACAAGGACCATTTACCACTGTGCAAGGCCCTTCGCTAAAGATGTAGAGCTAGGCCTACTTTTGCCCTTACTCTACCTTTTAGATGCCTTTGTATGGCGTCTTCCTTGGCGCTGACGAGTACTGAATCTGTCTTTTTAGCTGTAAATTCCAGCTGCTTGATTTTGATCCGCCTTACCTTTTTTACTCTCGTAAAAAGCTTTGAAGCCTGTGCGTGCTGTTTTGTTATTACTTCTAAAGACGACCACCATTCTACTGGAAGTAGATTTCACAAACTCCGGATACCTGGAGCCGCAGTATCTACCAATCCGCTTTAGTTTGTCTGTTTTGTCATAAATTTCAACGTAATCCATATTGCAGCTTGGATGATCCTCAAGTTCAAAGTCAATGAAGTTAAGTCGTATAACATGGTCATCGGGTGCCGTTATTTGCCAAGTGCAGTGAACATCAGCGGCGTAATACCCCGGGTAGAAGGGTGAATAAAGAAAGCCGTTGCTTTCTGTGTAGGTTTTGTCACAGCCTTGAATAAAGATAGAGACATTTTTAAAATCTTTTTATTGAAGTCCTTATTAAGAGCATATTGGGTCATTGAAGACAGTTTTAGCCCAAAAAAAAACAAAAAAAAAGAAAAAAAGAACATCCAGGAGCCATTGAAATGCCAACTCCATATGGTTTATAGCAATACAGGGCTTTTATTGCAAGCGGGTAGGCGACTGGGTTTTGAAATGATTAAGAGATGCAAGCATTGCTAGTATATTTTTCCCTTTGCACCAATTTGAATGGTATAAAAGTTATTGGTTTCATCTTACTATAAAATTTCTCAAAAGGCCATAATATACTACGCAATTCTTTGCCTGAAAGGCCTCGATTTTTGTCTGTGACAAAAAGTCGGCTGTTTGTGGTCGTTAAAGACATCGACAGGTCATGATCTTTTGTTGTGAAGGAAAATCTGACAAGCTAGATGCCAAAACATCTGATTCGACATCTTCGACTAGTATGTCGCAGTGACTTTGTCTGAACTACTTTGCTCATAAACCAATGGGAAGCGAAAACGCAAGCAAGTATTAAGGGAAAAACAGTTCATTCAACTTGGCATTGGCACTGGGTCCGATAAATCTTGCGACAAAAATCGTTTAGTGCGTGGTGAGCCTCGACCAGAACAGATTTTAAGCCGACCAAAATCGAGTCCCTTCGGAAAAAAATTGTGTACTGTGCGGCGGCCTTAACCATTATCACCGTTACCTGAAGCTTGTGCACTACTCGCAAAAAAAGAGTAACGGTTACCTGATACTGCAGTCTCTGGTTGCTTTGGGCAGTAACCTGGTGAGGCGTTAAAACCACGAATTGAGGCAAAGCCTTCTCTTGACTCAAGCCACGCTTTCAACAACAGCTGCCAACAGAATAGTAAAAAATCACTACCCTGCTATTATTCTATGAACGTATTTCGAGTTTACTTTAGTTATCAACAGTTAAGAATGAACTATAGCAACAGTAACCAAATTATAAGTATAGCCACTGAATAACAAAGTATAGCTTATCAGGTTTAGGCTTTTGGCGAGCCTACTTGTCCTCACCTTAAACTCAACGACTTAATTCCAAACTGTGTTGAAAATTGCTGTATGCTTCCTTAAAATTATTTTTATTATCGCTTTAAAGGGGTTAACGGTTTCGGTGACGAAGTATCATAGATTAGATTAACTCGGTTTGTACCCCTTTCCAAGTTTGGCTGTAAGGCCCCTTTTAAAATGATTAATTACAAATTCTTCCCCTTTCCTTTCTCAAACATTTAACTTGCATGTTTAGCACTGTGGAACCGATATAAGAGCTTCTGCTGTTGCCAGATGTAGTTGTCTTAGTACAAAACTTTTAGGGCCTTCAACACCACCTTTAATTTTTGGTCTGAAGTTGATAAATCTTATGAAGTTTTCACGATAATTTCAAATTAAACAAATATCTTTTGTTTCTGCTTCTAGAAATGATTTGGAAAAAAACTAATTTTTGAGATCTTAATTGACCTTTTATTACACGAATAATAGTTACTAGCTAAAACTTATTCGTAAGTAACGAATTAGGATAATCGAATTTCTATGCACATACAACATTTCATGTCACTTCTATAATAACATGAAGGTCTAAGGAGGTGCTGCATTTAACTCCATGTTCTTAGGGAAAAAGGGGAGTGTGTGAAAGAGCTTTTAAATTACTCTTCTCTTGAGTTTCTAAAAGTTTGAAGCATGCTCTCAATAATGTTGTCGGTAAGGCAAAGTGGTAAAAACTATGCATCTTAGCAATCGGCAAATAAAAAGGTTTGAGTACCTTATACTCTCTTATCCCCGGTATATGCACCTGACCGAACTCCCAGCTGTAGTTAAGATTGCTTTTTTGTTTCGAACGCCATATAAGCTCCGGCGATCTTTTATTGTCCTGTAGTGACAACTTTTGGTAGATTTCTAAAGTTTTTGATCCAGGTCCGAAAAGCAAGTACCGAAACCGAAGACATAATCCGAAGCTTTTCTTAGCACGTGTAAAGAGCGGGCTTTGAGTGACTACAGGGATTTCCAATAGTTTTGTTTTTGTTGAAACATTCTGAAACACCACGAGTCTTTCACCTGGGGAAAAATTAAACAAAAGTTATTACATATTTGATAAGGTAATAATTGGCGGCTCAGTGAACGAGCGGTAGCGTGTTCGATTCGTAATCCCACTGTGTTGTGTCCTAATTGAGCAAGACACTATATTCAACTTGTTCCGGTCGACGGCGATGTATAAATGAGTACCACCTTTTACTGGGGGCTAACTTGCAATGGATTAGTGTCCTGTCCAGGGGGAGTTAAAGACTCTCATCCACTTAATACTACGGAAACCGAAGATAAGCGCCGGCCTAATGGGCCACTGACTTGACTCGATAACGGGTTTTTATGCAGGATGTCGATAACAAAAAATTTATATGATATGGAAAATTTGCACATAGATCAGGATTTTAGACTCAAAACATTAGGCCCAAAATCTAAACAACAATCCTAGTAAGAACTAGAGAGATCAACGGCAATGGAACGCACAAAGGTGCTAATTGCGATTTCATTAAACTGTTGATCTGATTGGCTTAACTTTAAAAATGGACGATACTCTTCATAAGTAAGCTGATGTACTTCTTTCAAGTTTACTCATTCATTCCTTTCTAGTTGAAACATTTCTGTTTTTAAATTTAAGGAAAATTCTACGTGGGGAACTTAGAAATCTAAAAGTTTTCTTCGCTTTTGTTTTGGAGTTCTATGATTGGCTTAATTATTATAGTACAAAAGAAACATTGCTTTAAAATATAGTTTCACTGCTTTTTACTTGAGAAATATGCTGTATACTGGTCGATGCATTCTCGGTATGAAAATTTAAACATTCTGGTGTGGGAAAAGCGAAATACCACATAACAATGGGAGGTTCCCTAGTTCTTACATAGACCTTAACTTAATCCAATACTTACCAGCACTGTCCTTGCATGTAGCTGGTCTAGAAATGTTAAGTGTGCCCTTTGCCCAACCGGAAAACTGGGCCCAAGCTTTCAGAGCTCTGGTGAATTTACCACCACAACCAAAACGCATCACGTTTAAAGAACTTCTATCGATAAAAGTGTCCCAAAAATTAACAGAACTGATTGTTCCGATAAATTCGTCTCCATTCTCGTTTAACAAGCGATGTCCTCGTGTCAGTCCAATGATAAACTCACCCTTACCTTTTAAGGGAAATAGAATTTCAATTAAATAGAGTAAGGTTTAGCAACGTGCATATCTTACGTAAACTTAAGTACCATAATTAAAGCTTTTGCACTTGCTTCAGTTTACATCTTTAGGCCTACTCCGGGTCATTAAGTCGCCGCGATTTAGAGCGACTTATTGCCACTTAAGGCGATTTAAGGGACTTCGGTAAAAAAAACTGGCCACGACTTAAAGCTATTTAAGGAAAAGGCTGCGACTAAGTGCAATTTGAGACGACTTAAGGCGATTTAAGGAATAATGGGTGTAACATCCATATTGCACGTGGAGCTACTTATTTTAATACCGGATAGGAGTTCAACCACACATGTTTGACGTAACTGGCGTTAGCCGAGGACAGTTAGTCACAAGCCGTAAGCTAAAATAAAATCAATTATAACAAAAATACATATAAACTAAGTAAACATATGCTGACACTAACTGATAACTGTGAACATTAAAGCCGAAAATGTGTAGCATATAAAAAACCAAAAATATCTAACTTTTACTCACAACTGATGTGGGCGTCCTCCTTGCTTTTAACGTTCAAGTTCGCACCCCAACTAACGGTCAAATTTACATGTCTTGCTATATAAACTCGCTCCGGGGCGCCTGGGCGAAACTAAACTATACGTTATAGCTACTTTGTATAACATAACACGACACTATAATGGGGGTGAAAAATGACTGCGACTTACTGCAATTTAAGGCGACTTAAGAACCCGGAGTAAGCCTGTCCTTTTTTTTTCATTTTGTTTTATTACTCTTGGGTAATGAGGGAACCCAACAGGTTTTACAAACCAATTACTAATTGGACTCCGATGACCTACGGTTTAACGTCCTTATCCGAGAAGACGCAAGTGTGCGACGAGTTTGCAGATGTTAGAGCAAAGGCAGCACCTTCTCTTCAGTCGTTCTATGACCCTGAGTGAAGGTCCGACACCGAGAATCTTACCAGACTTCCGTAAGGGAATTTATAATCTTTTACACGTTGTTTTAGTTGACCGTTAATTGTATTGCGCACCATATTTCAACCACGCGATTCTACTTCACGTTTGCGTTGGACGTATGCATGGTGCTAAATCACACTACTTGAGAGAATGATCACGTACGAAGTTACAAAGAAATCGTCTTTTTTTTAGTTTTTCTTTGCTGCTGTCAAAGCGTCTATAACAAACGCCATGTGATGACAGGAACTGATATGTTGCTGACCTCTTATCACTAAGCAAAGCTGACAAACATTTTTTAAAGTAACCATAAAGTACTAGTGTACTTTATTGGTGTATGTGTAAACACAACATATATATTTTCGAGTGAGGCCTTACCACTGGAACGGTGTATATTCCCAGTTTCGCTGATCTACAGCATTAACAAAGAACCCCATAAACCCACACAAAGGAAAGAAAAAAGAGAGAGAGAAAGTGACCTGAAGAGATTACAAATATTTGACTTATCTTCAGACATAAGAGACCTTGTTGCCATTGTTAACGATTCTAATTAATAATGGCACGTCTTTGGTTTTAAATGTAATATGTAAAGTAAGTTGCATAGAATTTAAGTAACACGATAAAAGGCATACTATCTAAAGAAATTTTCATCTAATTTATACTGCAGTTCCGTTCAACAAATATTCCAAAACGGAATGGCCCCTGCGCATGCGCAAAATAACAATGAATTCTCTTTTTTGCGTTTTCGTTTATCAACTACTCACCTGGAATGATTTCTTTCTTTTCCCAGTTATGCATATTGTAGAGTCGTTGGTTCAATATTCCTTGGAAATAGCCATCTATTGCTCTCCATCCGAGACATAGAAAATGCCATGCGCCGTCCCTTATATCGTTAGGTAACCAACTAAAGCAAGCAAATATTTGTCATTTATGAATCAATAGATCTCAAACGTGAAAAGCTATCGGTCAGAGTCATTCACGTCCAGATCACAAACGATTTAGGAACTTTTAAAGCATCGAGGACAATAACATCGACAACGAAGGCTTATAAGAAACACACTTTTAATTTGTCGTCTTAGATCGCGTATGGCTCGTTTCCCTTCTTTACTGCCTGATTTACGCTTTGTGAACAGAAAAAGGTTAAACTTTCTAATTTATGAACAATTTATACATGGTTATTCTCGCCAGTTTCAACTGGCTGCACGGTATGTTTTTGACAAAAGTACATCCTTTGATATCCAAGTGCAAATTTTTGAACAGTTTGTTCATGGTTATACTCGGCCAGTTTCAACTGGCTGCACTGAATGTTCATACCAAGAGTAAATCCTTTGGTTTCCAAGCGCAAATGAAATCAGAGACTCTAATGCAAAATAGTCGAGATTTTCCCTGGAAGGAACATGCAAGACTTTTTTGCGGTCAAACACAAAAAAAGCAGTTAGTTAGCACGTTGGAGGACATCAGATTGTTAGTTGGGAAGAGTAGTTATCAGATGAATTTAATGTCATCAGACATTGTAAAACACGAGTTGATTGTATCCGACAAAACGCAGCAAGATCTAACATGATGTGAAACGAACAATACGATTTGTAAAGTGGAAAAATAATATAATACAGGCAAACAATTTTAGTATTAACGTTATAACGCGGAATCTATAGGGGAAGGTAAAGGGGGGCGGCAAGAAACAACTGGATGAAGAAATGAAGAACCTTGGAGTGGCGTAGGCCTACTCTTAGATCCAATGGCGCCGCGGTAATTGGCAACATTAGGCGATTTGGGGCGACATTAGCAATTTTTGCAAAAAATTCAAAATTATTTTGGGCGTCGGTAGGCGATTTTGAGCAACATTGGAAAAAAAGGCTATCATGCAATAAAATATCTATGAACAACATCCATATTGGGGCCCTTATTGATGTTCTCTGGTAGTAACGTAAACAGTAGTGTGAAAGAGGCATTAAAAATATGAATATAAGCTAAAGGAAATATTATGTGACATTAAGCTGAGCAGAATAGGCTCTTTGCAGTTAGAGGTTACGTGACCACGCCTACCTTAAATTAGTTAGCTATGACAGAATGATGTTCAGAAATGGAAAGAGCAGGTCAACATTCGTTAGATGGCAGGGTGTCAAGTTTCGACATATACATATTTCAGGTCAAAAGCTGAAATGAATATTAACCTTTTTACAAATGTTAACCTGCATTTCCCATTTCTGGATACCATTTTGTTGTTGCTGCTTGATTTAAGGTAGATCTGGTCACGTGATCCCTAGCTCCGAAGGGCGATATTGGGCAATATTAAGCGACATTGGAGCCCCGAGTAGGTCTTGGTGTGGTCATATATAT
>JAOBRD020935237.1:0-12345 GCA_027575215.2 Hydrozoanthus sils | reverse complement strand
ATTATAATATATTATATAAATTATATTATAAATATTATAATATGATAACAACAGTAACAATACTGATAATAAGAAATAATAATGATGGTGATGATGATGATAATGGTTATTATTATTATTTCACCCCTCCTCTTCCTGTACAGAACACCCCCCCCAAATTCCCCATCCTCTTCATGAACAAAACATTCGCCCTTTCTGCCCATCCCCCTCAAGAAATTCATCACTTGTTCTTCATCCTTTTTCTGTCCCAGACTTTATTCCCCATTCTCTTAACGAACAAGACAAATATCCTTTCGCTCATCCTTTTTGAACACAAGATTTCTCTTCTCTACGAAATGGATCTTCTAATCCACAGCCGACTTCCAAACAACCTTCCAATATGTTCCAACTTCTAATTTCGCCCTTTTTTTTCTTTTTTTCAAAGTATCAACTCTGAACGAAAGAGAGACCGTGGCTGTAGTCCAAGGAGCTACTTCTAATGTCACCGCTTGTTTAGTCAGTTCGATAAACCAACAACTAGTTTTGAAAGTAACTGATGAAACTCCGGAACAAAAACAGTTCGGCAGTTGCAAGTATGATGTCTCATTAACAACTGATTACTCGTCTTTTGGTGTTGCAACTCGCGATCTCGTACAGCAGTTGAATTACCAGAAGATAGCTTTGCTTCATGATGGTAAGAGTCGTAATAGCTAAGTTTAAAGAAATTTTGGTTTCAAATAGAACTGTCGTAACTAAATCACTTACGCCAACAAACTCAATTTTATCATTTTCACGGTTTAGACTTCCAGGGCGTCGCCGTTACGAATTATGACGTGTTTCGGTTGCAGTGCCAGTCTCCAATCTCTGATAACAATAGCAATGAACGACAGGGGGACTGGCACTGCAGTTATGCATGTCACATTTCAAAATGGCTGCGCGCGGGAAGATCAAACTGTGGAAAAGATCCAACTAGGTTGCTTGACGTTTTATATATGCACAGAACAAAAAAAGAGTTACTTGTGTTGCACATACTTAACAAAAGCCAAGGATCCCTTTAATCAATGAACAACAAATTAAAAATTCAAATCCTTGAACCTCTGATTACCAGTCAGTTGTTCGTTTTTTTTTTAATTAACAGTTTTTTTTTTGTTTTCTTCTCCGTTTTGGCAGAGAAGTATACGCGACAAGCAATGGAGCTCTACCTATCCATGTTGGAAAAAGACGTGTCCTTGCATTTTCTACAACTCAACCTAAAAGAAAACCTAACTCAAACTAGAAGAGTTAAGAAGGTGGTTAGTGAAATAGAACAATTAGAGGTCTCAGCGATACTTGTTTTCACTTGCAAGGAATATTGGCCACTTATTCTGAGAGAGGTTTGATACTGCAATTTTTACATAATCTAATTATGCTGTCAATGGAATTTTTTAAATCCGCTAGAAAGGAGTTTTTGAATGATTTGTGTTCGCAACCACCTTCGTTAATAGATTTATTTGTTATGAAACCATTAGTTGGATGTGTTTTGTTTCTCGTCTGTTTTTTAAATTTTATGTTTGGCTTTGATTCTGCCTAAAGTACATTGGTTTTGAAATGCAAGTGAACAAGTATTCAGTCAAAACCATCTCATTTACACTTGAAACAAATAATCTCTGGTTCTTTCATCCTATAACAAAGCACTTTTGTATTCTTTCCATGCAAAAAGGGGGAACAAAGTACGGAAGTTGCAACAGCTCGTAATAAAATCTGAGATTCCCTTTCAAAAGATGCCGTTGTTAGCCAGAAAGCATTTGGGGGTGGGGGCTGCCCCTCTCCCCAACCAATTTGTTGGGGGGACTTCCCAGTTCCGCCACCCATGTTTTTTGGTTCTCGGCTTGGATAATCAGCCAGTGTTCAAACTATGCTGCAATTTGGTGCTTCTCCCTTCAAACACTGTTACGTAAGGAAAGCCACTGATAAATTTTGAGATCATCTTTCCTGTTTGTTTTATAGACTTGCAAAGTGTAACATTTAGTTAAGAGCTTATATTAACCAGGTTTGATGACTTAATTAGCATGTGTGCCGGCAAAAATATGTCGCTTGTAAGAAAAAGATTACTCTCTACAGCCATTCAAAATCTGTAAATATGAAATTATAGATATATATATATATATATATGATTTCAAAATATGCTGAAGCAAGAAAAAAGCAATCTTCCTTATGGTTGAATTAATTAGGCAGTACCTAATACTAAATATTGCTAAAACACTTTAAGACTAGTGATCTGTAAAAATCAAACAAGTGGTACTTACTATTACTTATGCCTACTACCCCTCCTGAGGCATAGGCCGCCTACAAGGGTCCTCCAGGCATCTCGGTCCTGTGCAAGTCGCTCCAGCTGTCCCAAGGTGTAGCCTGCTTTCTTGCAGTCGGCATCTAGGTCGCGGCGCCATGTGTTCCTTGGCCTGCCTTGCTTCCTTTTGCCTTGGGAACTCCACGTCATCGCTTGCCTTGTGGTGGTGGAGGGCGGTTTCCGCAGAGTGTATCGTATCCATAGCTTTCTCCACCGGCTGTTGTCTGGTCTGTTTCCAGAGATCTTGGTTGCTGATGGTTTCCGGCCAGCGGATGCGAATAATCCGTCGCAGACAGGTGTTGATAAGCGTCAGAATTTTATTGGTGGTTGCCAGTGTGTTCCTCTAGGTTTCAGATCCGTACAGCACGACTGACTTTACGTTGGAATTGAAGAGTCGAATCTTGGTGTGAAATGAGTAGCTTTAAGACTTCCAGATGTTCTTCAGCTGGTTGCTTTGCTTATTCTGACTTTTAAGTCGGCGTCGGTTCCTCCTTTGTCCATGATGCTACCAAGGTAGGTGAAGTTATCCACCTCTTCAAGTCCTTCGCCTTTAAGGCTGATGGGCGTTTGGTTGTTAGTGTGGACTCGCATGGTCTTGGTCTTTCCAATGTGGATGTTCAGACCCACCCGCGCTGAGTTCTCTGCAATTGCTGAGGTCTTGTCTTGCATTTGCTGGTGAGTGTGGGAAAGCAGCGCCAGGTCATCAGCAAAATCCAGGTCGTCCAACTTGTCCCACACTGTCCATTGCATCCCATTCCGCCGCTCTGACGTTAAGGTGTTTAACACCCAGTCGATTTCCAGCAGGAACAGGATCAGGGACAGCAGGGATCCTTGTCTCACCCCTGTCTTCACTTGAAAGGCGTCCGTAAGGTGTTGGCCATGGACTACCCTGCAGGTCATTTCTTCGTACGAGTTCTTGATGATGAGTACCACTGGATGCAGGATACCTGCTGCTTTATCCAAACACTCTAGGGGTAGTAGCAAGTTTAAAGCTGGCCAAAGGGAGACGGGACTAGGGAAAAAAGATTTCGAAATGATGTTGATGCAAGGCTGGTGTGTTTATTTAAGCTGGATCTGGCAAAATATTATTGTCATGCTATTTGTGTATCTTTTTAAATATAATTATCTGCAATGTAAGTTGTAAAACTCTTTTCTGCTTTGCTTAGCTCCACAACAGTCATTGACGAGTTGAAAGAGCAGCTAAAGACAGTAGTATTGCAGGACTTACATGAGTGTACACAAACAACAGATTTTCGGATTGCAGACGCCAGTCTCCACTCGGCAAATAAGGCTACAAAGGGCACACGCATTAGATTTCTTGGATTACTTAGTTAAATTTTGGCCATGATTTCATAAGTTTCGTCCGCCTAGAGAAGTGTATTAAGCTAGCGTAATCTAAGCAAAAGTTTTATGTCATCGAAGGCTGGGGAGGTACAAGGAGTTGGATAAAGAAATACTGAATAAAGTAAAATTAATAATGGTATATTTAACTTATTTTTCAGTATAAGTATTTTTGATTTCTAAAGCACCACTAACGCGCTGTTTACATGATACCAGATCAAGATTCGTTCCTGAACGAAACTTCGATCCGGTGCAAGATCAGGTATGATTTCATACCGGATCAGGCCATTTCGGTACGTTTGAAAACTTTTGAGGTATCGTGTAAACAAATGCAGTGATTTGTCATGCACTACTGAATATAGATTTTAACAACCGTTTTGTTTTTTGTAATCGTAGGAAACCACTAAAGTGCATGCACGTACATACAACTTAGTCATTCGTTTGATTTTTCTAATAATCATTCCTTCATTCTTCTATCGGAACGGCGTAGGTGTAGTTTTAAACAACAAAAAAAGCCCGTTACGAAACAATAAAATAACCCTGACTAGCCTTCCTCGCCATTCAACCGTTGATACACCGAAGGTTTATAGAGTCTGCGGGTCTGGTTTAACAACAGTTTTGCATATAGACTACTGCTAGCTAGCTGATCGTCACTTTGACAGTGCAACAATGTGTTCGTATAAGGCATATAACAGGCGGGTCAAATCATAAAGTTAAAAACACCTATCCCCCAAAAAATAAAAAGGAACGGAGCAGAAGCCCCCAACACGGCGCTTTTCGATACGAGTAAACAGCATAAAACAACCAATGAAAAGCAGGAGTTTTTGACCAAATTTCAAGGCAAGAAAAAAATTCTGCGACAAAAAATCTAAACTGCATTTATTCGGCCGTCAGTTTCAAATGAAGTTTCAATAATATATAAAATTGGAATTTCTATAACATTTTCATGGTGCTCTGCCAGCTTTTGTATTTTTCAAAAAAAACGATATGTTAGCCTTTAAAAGTTTTGCAATGATCCTAAATCCTATTAGTCATACAACGTGTCGGCGATCTCGAATAACTCATCAGTAGACTCAGACACCTATGTCTGAATGCTGATAAAAATAACCCAAGATCAGCTGGTCTGACTATATTTTGTGTTTTCCGTTCCTGTTTTCCACAGCAAGCTCCTCTTTTTAAGACTCATACTGAAGTTTCCAATAATTCTTACTATTTGTAGTAGCTTAATTATTATTTTGAAAAAAGCGAAAACAAGCCCTTGGCAAAAGCAAGGTGGGCTCTTTGTGGTGATTATGGTGAGAATATGCGACATGATCTAGCAAGTATAATAGAGCCCAAATGAGCCAAAACATGTTATATTTTTAAATCAGAATATGTTTGTTTCTTTATTTGTTTAGAAGCAACTTTACTGGCTTGCAAGTTAAATTCCGCCCTGATGTACTTTGACCCCAAAGCTGAAAATAATAGATTTTTCACTACAATTTCGTCTCCTGTAGCGTCACACACAAACATTTTCCCAGTTAGTTTTTTTTTCACCATTTCAAATACCTATCCTTCAACATTCATTCGCCGAGGTTTTGAAAGATTTGAAGGTATAGCACTTTCGTTAAAAGACGTTTTATAAGACCCTTTTTTATCAACACAAATTGTACGTTTTTAGAATTAAAAGTTTGGAATACTTAGACTTGTGTGATTGACCTCAAACTCGGTCAATCCGCGGCCAAGAGTTTGTTTAACAAGGATTGGGAGTTGTTTTTGATATCAGAAGCTCCAAATCTCCACGCACGGTCACTAAAGTGGGACCAAAAATCGCCTGTCTGAACGGTATTTTCGGTGATGTTCGATAATTTGCATATTTCTCCTAAATAGATTGAAATTTGACAAAACAAACTATACCATGGTACTTATGATGCATTACTCTAGATACCAAACATAAATGTATGAGAGAAATCGATTTTTTAAAGTTTGCCGCGAATTTTTAGTTTTGTTTGATTTTTATGGACAGTCACTCTTAAATGTTACATTTAGCTAATTAATACAATTCGAAATATAATTTCATTGTCTATCAAATTGTTATATTTGGTGAACTTTTAAACATCGGATTAGGTGCGAAATAATGCAGAGGCATAACTCAGAAAAAATGAGTCCGTGATTGGAAACAAACCCGAGAACTTCCATACACTAGTCGGATGCTCTACCACTGAGTTATAAATACTCTTTGAATATAGTGAGCAGACTATGACAATTTTTTGCTTTTTTATTTCATACAGGAGAGTTACGACCTCCAGAATCCTTTTGTTTGGGTAATTCTGTCAGAAGTAAGTCTTTTATCAACTCATTCAGATTCCAAAAAAAGTCTAGTCTAAACAATTTTAGCAAAACTCGAATTCTTTAATTTTTGTATGTGTTGCTTTTTTGTGACATTGAATGTTGAGCTTCTCGCTGAACCAGGATATATAATACTGACCTAATAAATTTCTGTTTCTTTTCGATTTCATAGAAAAAGTGACTTCGACTTTTGTTTGCATGAAGAAGATCAATCACAGTGCACAGCACAAATTTTGTTTAATCATAGCATTTTGCTGCAAATAGTTCGTCATCTGTTTCATGTCGAACTTTTAGCACATTTTCGGCATGTCGCTGATTGTCAAAAACATAGAGACTTTTAGTTGTTAAATTTAAAGAAATTATTCATTGCCGATAAAGATACTCATTAAAAAATGTTCAGTTGTCTCACATGTTTGGTGTCTGCAACACCTATTTTAGCAAACAAGACTTTGCCCGAAGAAGAATAGCATTAAGCAATAGAAACTTCATGGTCGTCAACGACTCGCATCGTGAGACAACAGAACATCTTTTGCTAAGAATTCCAGTTATATTCCCGTTATTATTGTATTGCAAGTTCTTAGTCGCCGTGTTTGTAAGACGATCGTAAGAAAAACAGCTCTCTAGAGAGTTCCCACGCATTCGAAGGCAATAAAATGAAGTTAGTTAGATAGTAGAGAAGTGAGCTTGAGCATGGATTCCCTTCGTAGTATAGATCCTGAGACATGCTCCTCTAGAAAATTTGGACAAGCACTGTTTCCAAGGTTGGGAAAAGGGAGTGAGTGGTTGCATGCGGACTCTCAAGTCTGAAACTGAGCAATCAGCGTCATTTCAGCTCAACAAAATAGATTGACTCCGCAGTTTCTAGTCTACCTTAGTAACTCAATTGATATCCTCTTTGTGCTGTAGGTACCTATCAGCGTTCCTGCGGCGGGAAGGAATGTTGTCCTTGGTTTTCGCTTTACAAGGATTAAGAACGAGCGCTCCAAAGCACTTATTAGCCATCTAAGCGCTGAATCAAACAAGAACAACTTGAGTATTGGAAACATACAGGTATGCACCAATGGTACTAACGTTGACGCTCGTTTGAGTATCGTCATTAACAGTGTTTGTCATTGATAGTGGTACAGGACTGGTCTGGAACATGGTACTGGTAATGTTATTGATAATTGTACATAGTGGTTCTGGTTTTAGACAATGGTGTTGATATTGATAGTGATCTCAGTGTTTGTCTTCTTACTGGTATTGTTTTCGATAGCGGTACCAGTGTCTGTACTTTGTTGTCAGTGATAGTGACATTGGTGTTGGTAATAAGAATGCTAATCAAAGTGTAATTGGTGAAAGTTATGACTCAAGAACTTTTATTGGTAGTAATATTAGTGTTGGTATAGGCACTGGTACTGTTTATGACAGTGGCACTGCTGTAGAATTGGCACCGGTACTGCCATTCATAATAACACTGGTGTGGGTCTTGGCACTGGTACTGTTACTAATTGTACTAATGTACTAATGTGGATCTTGATACTTAGTTATGATGGGACTACTATTGGCCTCCGTATTTTGTAATATAATTGTTAGTAATATATACTAGTGTAAGCATTGATAACGGTAATGTTTTTGATAGTGGTTCTAGTATTCATGTTGATACTGGATATGTTGTCTATGGTACTACTAGCTCTTGTTTAGGTATTGTACTAGCTGTTACCGTTAAAGGTAATAGTTTTTGTCTTGTTACTATCATTGAAAGTATCCTTTCTAAAAACTATTATTTGTATTGGTACTGCTATCAAGAATGCTGCTAGTGTTGGTATTGCTAATGTGTGTCGGTGAGAACTAACCAAGGTTTCAAAACTACTAATATTTTATTTAATGATAACTAATTATTTATGTCTGTTTGACAGTAGTAGCACTAGTTCGAAGAAGAAATACAATTTGAACGTTGCAAGCGTTAATTTGGTTTGATAAAAGACTAAAATTGATTGTTTACCCATTGGTTCACCTTATGGTCCTCGCCATTTCATGGTCAGTTCGTTTGTGAATTTACTGATTGATAAATAGTATCAGTCACATTTGTTTGTACAATTCGCGACGTCATTTGCATTTAGGCAATACAATGTTATTTACAGTGATATTAGTATTGGAATTGGAATTGCTATCGATATGGTGGTGCTAGTGAATTGGTATTGGTATCGTTATTGTTAACGTTAACCGTAAAAATATTTGGTTTGATGCTGTTAATTGGTAGTGGTATTGATATTTTCTACAGACTTTTGCTTCAGTCAGTTCTACAATGATTGTTGCTAATAATTAAAATATCTTTGACTTTAGGAAAGCGTCATACTGATGTATGATGCAGTTACAATAATTCTCAAAGCCATAGCTGAGTTGAGGCAAAATAATGACTGGCGGCAGAAAAATACAACTGATGCCCTTTCGCACAACAGAAAAGCTCTTCACAAACATCTTATGAAAGTACGCCCTCACATTTTTACAATACACATTTAATAAATGGTAACGCAAAAGGTGGCGACCTGTACATACGCATAATTCTTAACTTATAAAACCTCTAAAACTGTCCATTGAGAATCTGTAACCTTACAATTGACGCACACGGTGTTGTGAGTACAAGAAAGAGCTCTACAAAGTCGTGCAAGAGTCGCAATGCTTTGTGGCAAAATTAACAGTCGCCATCTTCAATTAGTCGATGTTTAGCTCTTAAGGAGAAACAAAGCAACAAGAAGATTAATAAAGGTTTTGCTATTGATATGGTTGGTGAAACTACATACCAAACTCTAGAAACAGTGTTTTGAAAAAGTGTCTAAAGCTAAACAAAAATAATTTGAAAAATTAATTAAACTTGTAAATTTACGGAATACTATCACTACGTTGCTCTATTTGTTTTGATTTTTTATTTTTTGTTTTTCTCGGATACTCTATTATATTATTTTTTATTATATAGCTTTTAATTATTTGTACCTGGGAAGATTAAATACCATTTTGTTCTGTCGAGACCAATTTAAGAATAGCATTTCAGCCACGCATACGTGTTCGTTGAAAACAATGGCAATAAATTGTATATATCAAAGTTCAAATATTTGAATCATACGTAAAAAAAGTAGTAACAATGAACAAGTTCGAGCCAAATATCTTATTAGTAAACAACAAATACTTGACGGTTTACCATTATTCTAGATTGTTCGATCTTGTTCTCTCATCTAGATCAGTGTAGAAGGTGCTAGTGGATTGTTAACGTTTGACAGAAGAGGAAAGCGAGATGTTAAGCAACTCGATCTTCTAAACCTTAGAGGCAATTTGTTCAAAAAGGTAAATATCCCACAATTCTAGAAATAACATATTGTTTATCTGAGCCAAACTGGGCTTTCTATTTCATTTCTTAAATTGTTTATTTTTTTTCAAAAACTTGCAAGGCCGGCAACACAATTAAGATCATTTCAGTACCACTTGGGATGGTTTGCAATATGCTATCCTATGTTGGAGTATTATTTTTCAAACACTCATAATGATAGGATATTATTATCTTTTAATTCCCTAGTTTCCTTAGTTACACTTTGTGCTGATTCTCAGATAGGAACCTGGAAATCATCACATGGAGTAACATTTGACACAAAACCTGAGATGAACAACGAATCTGAACCACTTTGGAAAGGTCTAGAAAAAAGACACCTGAGAATAGTTACAGTTGAGGTAAAATATTCCCGTTTTAAGGATTTACTTTGTCGTAGTTTGTTTGCATGCTTTTTAACAATTTTAAAAGCTTGCAATTTAATGGTCAAAACTTTTAAAGTTTTACTAGTTCCAATGCAAGAATGCATCAAAATTTTAAATGCGAACTAACAAAATTATCATTTATTTTCACTATATTTTTTACAGCATAAGAAAACCTGGTGTTGGGGGTACGTTAGACTTTAGTCGATGTTTACAAAACGAGAAAAAGTTGAAAAAAAGAAGGAAGCCATCTTATGTACTCAACACGAAAGTTATACAGGAGACCTGTACATTTTTACTTACAATACCTAGCGCGTAAACGTCATAAATTGACCGTAAAAACGCAAAGCTAAAGCTATATCTTTTCTCGATCCTAAGTGGTTCAATGGGATGGCGCTTATCTCCGGTTTTTGTAGTGTTAAGCAGATGAGAGACTCCTCCCGGACAGGACACTAATCTATCGCAGGTTAGCCCCCAGCAAAACGGGTACTCATTTATACAGCTGAGTCGACTGGAACTCAGTCAGGTAAAGTGTCTTGTTCAAGGACACAACATAGTGGTCAATTGCTTCATTTTTTCTGTCTTTTATATAGTTCCAAAAACAGTTTTCTCCTTCTTTTAACGATCAAAACTGCTGGGTATTTCCCAGGTAAGAACCAAATTGTCCTATAAGTATGATGTATCTGACAGAAATAGTTTTCCATTAAATTGACATACATAAATAGTTTTTATCATATTATTTTCAGGATCACCCATTCGTTTTTCTCAGACGTGACAAAAAAGGACGAGTTTATTACGAGGGCTACTGTATTGATGTCATCAAAAAACTTTCGGAGATGTTGGGGTTTACATATGAATTTCACTTATCCTACGACATAAGTTACGGAAGTAAAAATGATGGAAAGTGGACAGGGACAATGGGAGAACTTATCGAAAAGGTATATAAACTAAAGTGTTTTCCGGCAGTATTAGCTAGGTCTGGCTAACTAGACTGTTTAACTTTAAATTCACTTTGCAATAGGTTTTACTTGGCAAGTTTTCAATTATGTTGATTCCTTATTTAAAAAATTGATCTCAACTGAATTGTTCATCAGAGTTTACAAGCCGGATCTGAAACAGGACCGGGCCTAAATTATCTGCTACCGGGCAAAACAGAGCCCGTGATTATGAAAAAGAGCATCTCAATTTAAGCCATCAGCGTGATGAAGGCATCCTGAACTCAAAAGAGCTGAAAAGTTGCTAAGCTTTATTTTATTTTTATTCATTCATTCATTCATTCATTCATTCATTCATTCATTCATTCGTTTCTTTCTTTCTTTCTTTCTTTCTTTCTTTCTTTCTTTCTTTCTTTATGTTGCACAGTGAATACAACATTGAATAGTTTTGTTCTAAATGACTCACTTATCTGTGCAGACTAATTCAACATAATAGTATACCATAAATTTGTTATGACAGAAATCATAAGACTTCATGATCATTTTAATAAGAATCGTTCAGAACATACGTTAGCAGCAAAACTGAACATTTTTCCCTCCCAATCCTGAATACTTTCTATATTCAACATCTCTGAAGATCCTAAGCCACTCTGAAGTCCTAATTCTTAAAAATTGAGTCGGAAGCTCTTTGGACACGTTGTCGAATTGATTAATACATTTCATTTCTGAATTTTGAAAATTAGTATTAGTGCTCATTAACTCGATCTGTAAAGCTTTCAAGCCATAAAAAACTTTACTTGTTTCAGCAGCTCAGCACAGCTAAACTGATTCTTACTTTCGTTCTTTCAATCCACATTTTCAGACTGCAGATATGGTAGCTGGAGCCATAACAGTTACAGAGGAACGAGCGAAGGCGGTTGCTTTTACTCGTTCATACATGACGTACACGGAAAGTATGATAAAGAAACGTGCCAAAGCTTCTTACGACAATTTCTTTCAATTCACGGAGCCGCTTACAAAAGAAGTATGGATGATGCTTCTTGTCTCATTGATCGCTTTCGCAATTGGTTTATTTTTGACCAATTATCTTAGCGCAAGTGAGGTGAAAGATTCAACTGGTGTCTTCAGCTTGGCCAACAGTTTATGGCTCTCGCTATCATTTGTGCTTCAACAAGGAGGAGAAGGTACACCACGTAGTATATCAGGTGAGATGAGTAGTAGGTTATGAAGCGATTCGTACATGGATTGACCCTTGCAGCTATTCAAGTCTTTGCGGTGTCAAATATTTCGGACGATTAACTTTTCGAACCTAATTTATGTCCGACAAATTCATTGTCCGAATAGTTTCGTAATTATAAACTAATAATTTTAGGAGGCTCTGTCTGAGAAAGTGTTCCAAGGTGCCAAAGTGTTGGTCAACCGATTTTGCTGAAACTTGGCATATAAGTTGCGTTTGGTGAGATATTGTAAAAGCCACTTGGTTTCCTTCTCTGATTTTTTGTTCCAAAGTTACAGGGGGGATTTCAATTTTTGCCTTCAGAGCACCAAAATCCTGCCTTATATTAGGTCTATATGAAGTGCTATAAAATCACAATTGCAAGCCCTGCTGCCGAATGAGTTAAAAAATAGAAAACCACTATGATGCTTTTTTCAATCTATGCATACAACTTTGATATCAAGTCATTTAGTTGAGAGAGGCCTGGGGCTAGATTC
>JAOBRD020935128.1:0-12345 GCA_027575215.2 Hydrozoanthus sils | reverse complement strand
CATTTAGGACCAATTGTTGTTACATTTAGGACCTTTGTTACATTTAGGACCAGTTGTTACATTTGTGCCTTCAACACGGTTTTCTGGTAGCATATACACAGTAGCACAGATTTCATTCCTATATGCTTCATGGAATTCTTTAGTCTGTTGAAAACTGACACTGTCTGAAAAAAATCACCTTTTCCTGGCCAGTTTTTCCAACCCCAGGAATGAGTGTTTTGCTACACCATTGCATATTTACTAATACATCCATTTTGCTGAAAGTACACATCAACCCTTTCATCATACTGTTCTTTCTCTCTAGAGATTACATTTCCTTGTCCTCTAAACACAGGAGCTGGCTTTACATTTTGTTCTCCCTCAGCCCTAATGCAAAGTTGCAAAGTTGCTTGCCCTTTATCTGGACCCGATGAAGGTTGTGAAACCCAGACTTGTTTATTGCCAACTGAAGAGGGACCTGGTCCACATTGTACCTGTTTTCAGGAGTACATCTGCCATATTTTGGGTCAGTAGTTGATCTGTTTCTCCTCCTCTGTGTTTTAAGGGTTTCCTCAAATGTCAATGGAACTTCCGAATCGTTAACCTACTATCATCAGCAGAGTTTTTCTTCTTGTTTGTTCTTCTTCTCAGCACTATTCCCTGCCTTTTCTTAAACCTTTGGAACCAATTAGAGCTTCCTTTTAAACTGTCACTTTTTCCACAAGTCATATCTATTTTTGCCTTCATTATTATTCCTAAACCACAGTTTTGTAACCTTACATTCAGCTGCTCTAAGAACTTTGAATTCAGTAATCAAAAAATTTGCTACAGGTGGATACCTCTCATTTTGCTTCGATCTTTTAGACACAAGTTTTCTTCTCTGCCTCGCATCTCTAATATTCCCAGAGTTTTTCCCTTTTTTATTTAGATCTAGTTCCTTCAGAATTTGGCTTCTGTTTTTGTTCTACTTTTGAACCAAAGATCGATGAACTCCTTTTTTTCTCGAGACTATTTTATTGATGGTTTCAAAGAATCAAAATGATTCAAGGTTTTCTTTTCAAATTTTACTACGTAGAATAATAATTTTAAATTCTACTGTGTAGAATTTACGCTTCTCGCTTCCCACTCTCGTTTGTAAGACTTTCGTTGCTGTCTATAACTATAGGATCATTACTTTTTGGTCGGCTAGCCTCAGGCAATGAGCAACTAAACATCTGCCTCCTGTACATTAGCGAAATTACTTTCTTGTTTTGAATCCTCGTGTGAGTTCTCAGCCGTCGGATGTTTCGATTTCATGTGGCTGTCAACGTATTGTTGACCTCTGAACGATTTACCACCAAAGTTGCATTTGACATCAGAGCTTTTAGACAGCTCAGCCGTCTTTTCCATCGTTGGTGTGATGTCACGCAGACAACTATTCTTCAATTCAACTGATTTTCTAACACCACAATCAAACAAAGTTCGATTAATCCTTGTCCCAGCTTAATACTATTCAGCTAACAGTGAAGTTCAACAGGAGGAAGGAACACTATTTTGTGCGCCCCTGTTATTGATCAGGGTTTCCTTTATTATATTACCCAAGAAGCTCTTCGAGGGTACAGTCAGGTTGTTGTGAGGAACCATCTTGGAATTCGCAAAAAGCTTGACAAGTTTTTAAAGAAAAATCCTTTTTAAATTAGGATGGCGAATGAATATGAACTGTATTTAGAGGCAAGCACAAGGGGTTTTCATGCTTATTTCAAGGACGCCACAGTCTTCATTGGGGAGATCCTTCTCTGCGAAACAGAGCCTGATAATCGGTACAGCAAATATGCAGTTGTAGTCAAAAATAAGGACGACAGGATTGTTGGTCATGTTCCTGTTGAACTTTCTAAAATCTTCTACAAATTTCTATCAGAGTACGGAAAAATTGAAGCGAAATGTATTTACGTCACAGTGAGCCTGTCATCCTTATGATCTGCGACAAGGGTTGATCAAAGAAATGTAGAGTTAAATGTTTGTAAAAAGTTTGCAATTTTTTCAAATCAAAATTTTTTTTCGGAAATGTTCATTTTAAGATAAGTACTTTTAGATAAGAAAACAAGGGAAATGTCGTGCGACATTTGGCTTTACTGAGCGGAATTGGGCGATATTGGGCAAACTTAGGCGACACTGGAACCCAGAGTCGACCTAAAACAAAAAAGATAATGACTACAGAGGATGCACTGACGTTCACAATTTCCGTAAGGTCAGATGCCCATGCTTAAACATTAACATACCTTGCAGTACAAAATGCCGTTGCAAGAAATGTGGCAACCGTAACGGGCAAACTGGCGCCGAGAAACAAGATAAAAAAATAAGGCAAAGAAAAAATACGGAGTTGGGAGAGAAATGACAGAAGGGGCAAAATGTATGGAGTTGTAAAAAGAGGAAAGCAATTGAAATTGGACAAACTTTGAATCTGCCATTTTACTCGAAACAACAAAAAAGATAGCCAATGGATTTAATGTAATTTAGTGTCGAGTTTTGTCATATAGATTGAACACAAATTAACTATCTAATTTGTAACGATTTCGTTAAATATTCTTTAAATACAAAACCTTCTAAAAATAATAAATCAATTTGTATCAATTTGTATCTGTTAAAATTTCATATTTTGTTAACACATAGGGTGAGAGAGAGAGAGAACGGTAAATTTTATTTACATCCACAAAAGCTATAATTTTTGAAAACACACCGTGACCAGTTAGTCTAGCATCCACTTATTTTTGAGACTGGCGAAACGTCGTGGCGATCATTTAATTAGATTCAATTTATTTTCAAGGAGGTGTTAAGGAGTTGGCCTTTTTCTAGCATACTGAAATCGGGCTATTTTGAGTGTCAGGAAATTTTCTGTATTTGTTTCTTAATAATAGAGTTTTCCCTGAAACAGCGGAAACCACACATGCGCTGTTAAGCGTCCACCACAATCTCGTGTAAAGGAAGATATTAAAGAGTATCTTCGAAAGAATCCAACTGCAAAGCCATCTCGTGTCCAGTCGGCCTACATCCTATCAATTTTAAAAGCATACACTTGCTTCCATGTGTTTGTAATTAGGAGGCCTAACTGTTCAAGAAAACAAAACCGGAAGCAGAGGCCTCATGACAGATCTATCAGTGCGGAGTAGTGCTTGCGACGGGGAGACCTCCTTTCTTGCGACTCAGAAAGAAAAGAGCAATGTAAACTGACGCATGGTGTACCACTCTATTGAAACCCTATTGAATGCCTTGCAACTTTATGTTCCATAATGTACATGCCATGCTTATCGAAAACAGTATAGTATTACCATGTAAAGACAATTACTACGCACTAGTGGGTGAAGCCAAAGATGAAATGAGGGCAGCTGGGCAAAGGCTTCGAAAACTCATTTGGAATGAATATGACAAAGGAAGTAAATCAACTCTCGATATGGCTGTGAGGCCCTTCGTGAAAATGAAGGTACAATGTTTGAAGCTGGAGGCTTTTGAACTTTTATTTTGAATATATCTATTCAGCAGTTGAAATGACAATGCAGAAAATTTGCTTTCTTTGATTGCAAACTTAAGTATCTGCCTAAATTTGTTGTTTTCAACTTTAAATGCAATTTTCTCGAAAAGCACATTTTTGGGCTTTGAGAAAAGATAACTCAAGTTGTATTTGCTTGATTAATCTGAAATTTTCTGGGCTATTTCTCCTCACTGAATTTAATTGGATAAGCAGACAGTATATTCACAAAAAGCTCCCTAAATATTTTTGTTCAAGTTTTAGCGGGCACTGTGACTGTTACTTTAATAATGCTAAGTTTCCTCTGCTTATCCAATAATATTATTTCTTTTGACAACAAAAAAACTCAAATCTATGCAATATGTGGGAAGATATTTTTCTCATGTAACCATCGTTATTTCACAGCATGTGGTAAACAAATTGATCTGGTCTAAATCAGGAAAAGTCAAAATAAATAATATTTTTAAGAGGCTGTCTGCAGAAGGTGTGACAGGCTAGATCATGGGTTTGACTCATATTTGGCACAGTTGCTTTAAAACTCTTTTCCTGTATGTTTTCCAAGGGGGTCCCCTAAGGGGCATTTTTTCCCTATTTCACTCTTCGATTTTACACCAAGTTTGGTGGCTTCGTTTTCAGGCACTTTAAAATTTCACTAAAGATATACTAATCTTAACAAACGTTCCTTACCCAAACTTCAGAACCATGCCAGCAAAACTGCAAAAACACAACCAGAATATTTTTTCTCGGCCCACTTTTTGAGCTACTTCGTCGTTAAATGAAACTGCTCAAAAAGTAGAAAACTTCCTAGAGCATTTTTCAATTCGCACATCGCAACAAACTAAACCAACTGTGCCAAAACTATAATTGAGTGATGTGGTTTCGGACCATGTTGCTTTAATGAGTGGGGTTTTTGTTGTCATCTGCACAGCAAGCCAGTGAAATAAACAATATGCTTAAAAGTATATACTTAAGAAACATCTTAGCGGATTATTTCTTGCCAGCAGATAATACTTTGAAAGATTTTCAATAGGGAGACGTCTCTGGATTTACATTAAATTCAAAGGATAATAAAATGAAATCTGATCCTATTGGTGACTGCAATGAAAATATGCGAATAGAGGCAAACACCTCAGTCCCAAGTGTGACATTAAGAGCGAAAAGTTCTCAAAATTTTCACAGCTTACCTGCAATTTCTGAAAAGCCATGGCCCTGGTTAACAATGAACGTGAGTACCCAATTTTTATAGACGGTACAGTTAATACCTCTTAAGTCTTATTGTATTTTGATCCCATTAGTATTTTTAGTTTGGGCACAGTTTCCCTTTTTTTCATATGGGATAGTGTGTATATTAAGTGTGGTTGCGCTCTACTTTTTGCAACGAGGGAATTTATCTTTTCCAAGCTTGTTTGCTAATCGTACGATATCTGGAAACTTTGAAAAATTAGGGAAACAAAGTGTTGAGTTAGTACAGGGTTCAGACAGCTTATCAATTGTAGAGAAATTAGACGATGTTCCAACACACTTTTTGATCGATACAGGAGCTGCGGTAAGTGCCGTAAAAGAAGCATTTTTAGCTAAACTTTCTAAGGAACGATTTTCTATCCACCAAGAGGAATTTCAAAATCTTACCTTAGTTGATGGTAATTGTTTGAGTGTGCAAGGCAAAATCAAATTGCCGGTGGCTATTCAGAATCAGGTTTTCTTTTTTGACTTCCATGTAATCCGAAATCTAGCGTATGAAGCAATTCTGGGAAGATTTTCTTAAGCAACACAGCTGCCACAGTGGCGACAGACGTTTTACAATTTCAAGCACCAATATTTGACTTTCCTTCTGCTAACGAACCTTCAATTGATGAAGCCAGTAACAGAACTGAAAATCCTGTTCATTGTTTACGACACACTATCCAATACCATGGAAACCATGTTTGGATCACAACCTATTGGAGTTACATTATCAGTCACTTGCTATACCACCTCCAACATTCAATAAGACAGTGCTTAAAAGCTCTTGATCAACTTTAAAAAACTATCGATAAAAAACTCACACAACACATAAACAAAGCAGGAGAGGAAATCGACTCAATTGAAGAAGTCACCGAAACCTCATTGAATGAAATACTATCCTATGTTGCTCTTGATGTTGCTCTTGATCTTTCCATTCTGAACACTACTGCAGTATTGATATTTTGTTTGCTATACAAGATCAGTTGCCTCAGCAAAAAGCCTGCAAAAGCTGTAATAAGGTGTTACGTAAAAAGAGTATTGATAAATCCCAAGCTGAAGCCATAGAGATGAAAACTCTCAAGCACTAAACGATGATCAACGATTTTACAGAACATTGATTAAACAACAAACTTTGTTGCAAATCTACAGGATTGTTTACAACGAACAGAATGGAAAACTTTGATTTTCTACGGACAAAAAGGACATTGCGTAACATTATATTCACTTATTAGCATCAACATTAATCAAGCGTAGAATATCACATAGTTTAGTCGGATTTACTATTACCGATCGTTGTACTACAAACGAAAAAAATTATTAGAGTTCTTAATACTACATTTAATATCAGTATGTAGATCGTAAACCACTTAGTTCATTCTTAGCCATAGTTTAGGCATATTTTACACGTATAATAAGCATGAATAACAAGTACACGGGCAGCGGCACTATTAAGAGTTATTTTCGAGATACCGCTTTAGAGAGTTGAAGATCAATGTTCCTCAAAAAAACAAACTATTACTAATTTGGCAGTGAAATTCTGTTAAAAACACAATAAATTCTCATTGTGCGTGCGTGTAAAGATCTTTTGAAACCTCCATCTTTTGCTTAAATTCACAATAATTCAATGAAAATGAGAGTAACTCCCACTGTTTGGTACACACTCTCGGCGTTGCAACTGCAAGTTTAATACCGAGGAAAGATTTTCGCAACTTAGGGAAAACAATGAGAGCTTATTTTGAAGACACCCTCGGTGACATCACATGAGCAGATAAGGCTCTTCAGCAAAGATCCTCTTTCTCTTTCTTCACACCTTGCCTTGCGAAAGCACTTGCTATCTTGCACCTCTCTATACGAGTTTCTATTCTATTTTAATTTTTTCACTCCATAAAAGTTTTTCGATTTATGATGGAAGAACTCATCAGAAGGGTGAACACACTTGGTCATCGAATAACCTTTAACCCATACGCAGATGGGAACTGCTTCTATGCTGCGGCAGCATTTCAGATCCATAGCCGTGGTATGGCATCACTGGAGGCTCTTCATGCATTTACTGGGTGGACAGCATGATGCAAGTACTGGAAAATGATAGTGAATAAAAGTAATTGCTGAATATCTTTTTTTATTATTTGTTAAATGTATAAGAAAGTGATTTTTTCCCCTTTTGAACAACGGGAAGCGAGCTCAAAGACGCACGAGGGCTGGGACATCGCCAAAAAAGATCGGCTGCATTTTACCCACTGCACCTTTTGTGGCGTAGGATTTTAGTGCAGTCTCTGACCATTGGCAACCCAGTGCGCAGAATCTGGACTTTAGAGACTGGAGACTCGTCAATGATTAAACTTTTGCTGCTAGAGGGTGTGAATACAAAAATCGTGAATAAACTGTTTAACAGGCAACACATGATTTATTTTCTCCGCGAGTTCCACAGAACAAAATGAAGCAACAAGTTTTATATTTGGGGGGGCGTTTATTTGAATACTGTTAAGCGAAAGAGGCTTTTACCAAGATCAAAAGTTTTCCTTAGTCGCAAATACAATGGTTGCATTACTTTCAATGCATATGAAAGTCCCGACGCCCTATATGACTGGTATATTGAAGAAATGGTTTTCACTACTCTCATTAGACCGATAGAGTACCGAGGTCTTTTTCCTTATTGATTCTCCGCCGCCAAATGCAGCTGGCACAACCAAGATGGGACCCATTTGAGTGGGAAAATCTCCCAATCCTTTCCCAAGAGGACGTTCCTGAAATTTTAATAGACACCTTCAACAAACCCTCTCACCAGCCCCGGGACTTCATACAACCTTACGTTAATAGCCCCTCGAATTAAGATCTGATGATAAAATTATTTTTGCGATATCACAAAGTAACTATCCCGTTGACTAACAATACCTCCCAAGCGAGTATTGTCCCGCCAAGTACTTCCATTAGCATTGCAGGCTCGATTTTGCCATCATGCATAAGTGCCAGTCTGTTCTTGGAACAAAGACATTATAGACCAGATTGTCATGAGAGGAGACTTGAGCTAAACCATTGCACTTCAAGATGGTTGGATTCCCAACACACTGCCTTTGTCAGTCGAACATTTACAAGCAGCAGTGTGCTGGATAAATTGTGATGAAAATGTTCAAAACGAAATGTCATCCATGCTTTTGAGAGTGAGAAACGTAGCACCTCGTCGATGCGACAAATATTCACAAAATTTTATGTAAACACATATTGTTATATGACTGCAGGTCAAACCTGTTTTAAAGATTTTTACTGTTACCGTGGTTCCCAATATTTTCACCAAATTGTTGACATTTCAATTGGATCTACAGCAAATTACACAAAAATAATTTTGATATAAGTTGATTCTTACTGTAATCGTTACCATTGGAATTTGGTTTACAAGAACATGTAGTCCAATAAAATAATTTGAAAATTATGTGAGAGTCAATTTCAAACTGCGAGCATCCCCTCGGGCGTACCCCGGGCATTTGATAGAAGATGATTCCAGGGAGGCCGGGCATTTGACACTTAATAGTGTCCCGGCCCCCAGGGCGTTTGCAAACAAGTAACACCTCCATCACGGCGCGGAGATCATTGAATGGACCTTCAAGAGGAACCCTCAGACCGTCCATCCTTGACAAGCCTCGCAAGAAGTAATGCCTCATGGAAAACAACATTAAGATCTAATGGGACCACTTACAGGAAATGGCAAGTTTAAGGAACGAGACAAGGGGTGTGGAGAAAGCGAAGGCCACAAGAAGGAACAAAGAACAACTTCTATAATATACGTGATAGGTTGGGTGGAGAGTAAAGCACAGTAGATGCACAATGTTCTATTGAATAGTTTCTGTTTACATTGTTTTATTCAGCTCTATTGAACCAAGGGGGCCGGACATTTGACCCTCAGAGTAAGAACCAGGGGCGGGGCATTTGACTATTTTTTCAAAGACGAAGGTATTGATGTGCAGAGCACTTCTCCACACACAGCAGCAGATCCACAGCATCCTCATTCGGCACTCAAACTGGATTATCTCTTGTAGACGTCCTAAAAGCCGGAGGCTGGTCTAATGCCAAAACGGTTGTGAAACAAGAATACTACAAACAATAATCTTGGTACTGCTATTCTAGATAAGTATATAGGCACACTTCGTGAGGAAATTTTCAACACCAAGTCCATGCTGACTAGTGCTTTTTAAATTACTTACTAACACAAAAATATTTGGTATAACCCATATTGAACTTACTAGCCCTCGCGCTCTTTAAAATCTTATGGGGCTCCGTAATGATGTCGGACTGATGAGAGATTATAAATCAAACGAGACTTAACTGTAAGTAAGTTTGATCGGAATTCTATCTTGTCATCAGTCAGGCCCTCCCTCTACTGTTGTCTCCTCCGTTCCTGACTAATGACAAGATATTATTCCAATCAAACTTCAACTTATAGGTAAGTCTCGTTTAATTTATAAATTAATTGAATTTATCTGTACCTTGCAGCTTGCGGCCGTTGAACATGTGGTTGACTTCCAAGATATAATAAATAAGGTAGCTTTAAGTCGAAAGGATGTTACAACTGCTTCAAATGTTTTGTTTCTTCTAAATTATGGTTTGAGATAAAATTTATGTGCATTGGATTCTTGTCTCTGATAACTATAAAGCTGGGAAAACTTCCCCACTCAGTCAACTAGCCTGCAATTGTCGACAAATATGTAATGTAACAGAAAATCATATTTTCCAGGTAAGGGCCTTCAGTGGTCAGCATAATAATTAAACTTGCAAGCAATAAGAGTCATCGCTGAATTCTATTTGCCTTTCATTAACAATAAGCCCAATGAGTGAATACTAGAAGGCTCAAACTTAATTTGACTTTCAGCCAAGCCATGAATTCCGAAGTGAGATAACTGTTTCAAAATTCTTTCCTGTTTCTTCTGCTGCATTTGACAAAGAAATCAATTAGTCAGCGTTTCACACGAACTGACACATCGCAACTTGGTCGCTGTATTTCTTCACCATTAATTACAATTCTTAGATGTGGCGGATGTCATCACATCAGAAACATCAAAGCCTTCAAAGTTCATATGTTGAATAATTTAGAGAGATGTGTAATTTAGAAATATAAAACGTAAACTAAACGATAACAGCAACTCTTGAGAAAACGGGACCAATCTTTGTATAAATTGCATCTCAACACTTTTCATTTGTACTTCAAAGCTTAACAGTATCACTAGGCGAGAAACTGTTCAAGGAAACAAATTTAGCACAACATTTTAAAACAAATAAACCACAATATAAATTTATTTTGTTTACGCACTTCGTTTCAAATTTAAAATAAAGTACAGTTAATCGATTCTTAGATCAACCACCAATTTGTTTTCTATAAATACAAGAAAGCTTTTAAAAAGCGAACAGTATTAAGCATGAACTACGACAAGCTATTTCGTTTAAAACTAGCGAACTACATCAGGTATGTTCCTCCTGCCTGTCTCTACCCTACCCAAATTCAATCCTTTTTTTCCAAAGATATCTAAAGAATACATATAATGAGACAATTATACATGTACTGACGAGTTTTTTTTTGTTGGCAGACATCCACGTACGCCTTAAGCCTGGTTCACACTTGTGAGGTAAGCACAAGCATAAGCGCAAGCACAAGCACAGGAAAACCCAAGTGTGAACGTGCGTGAAATAAGTACAAGAACAAGCACAAGATAAAAGAAACAGTTTCCTTTCTCTTGTGCTTATGCTTATGCTTATATAGTTTGTTTCGCCATTGTGAACATCCGTGAAACAAGCATAAGCATAAGTACGTCGTCACCAGTCATCTTTGCACATGCGTTTTTTTTATTTTCTTGTGCTTGTTTCACGTGTGTGAACATCGGTTCCTTATGCTTGTGCGTGTGCTTGTGTTTATCTCACAAGTGAACCAGGCTTTACGGAAATATTTGCAAGTTTATAATCCATTAAGCAGCAGTGTGTATTTTCTTATGCTACAAAAACCATTCAGTGGCAAAAAAACCCGAGTTCGTCCAAAACGGTTAGCACTCGTTCACACGGCTCAAAAGGACCTTCATTAATATTCATTTTTTGATTAGAGCCTAGTCTCACGTTACCTCTTTTGATCTAAACCATTCATCTGTCACATGTAGGCTACTCAACTTTCACGTACATGTTGATGAGGGCAGCGAGCGCTAGCAGAAGAAAGTATTCTAAAAAGCCCATGTCTTTTTGTTTTCCCGTAAAACACAGGATATATGAATAAATAAATGAATTCAACTTAAACATACCTTGAATGTTTGGTTACCTTTATTGCGATTTAATATTACGCGCACGGCGGGGGCTTATACAGATTACAGAATTAACCACTCCAAAATTATTTGTCCTGCATGTATTTTTTGGAACTTGGCTTATAACATTTCTTTTCATCCCTTATTTGGAACTTATTTCACTTATTTTCTTTACTTATTACGGTCAAAATATACCTCGCCTGAAGCATCTACAGGAAGTCGAAGTGTAGTGTATTTTTAACAAATAAACCGTGAAAATGTACAGCATCTTTGGCGGGCTTTTTGAAGAGCAGCAAAATGGTAGACGAATGGATATCCGTGTCCTCCATTGATAAGGCAAAAGAAAAAATTAGACTCATTTGAAACCTCAACCACGGGTAGGTTTTGTGTTGTGTGATCATCCAAGAACTTCGGACAAATCACCATCAAAATCAACGCAGTACACTAGCAACAAAATTGAACAGACCGTGGAGTATTTGCCATTGCTTATATAACTTCACTGTTACATGGCATCAATCATCCACTGCTGCTTTTGATATAAAAAAAATGCGTCACCACCTTCTCTCCTGCTTAAACAATGGCTGCCTGACCCCTTTTTCACAAGTCAAAAACTCTATCAGAGTGAGAAGATGTAAGAGCAGAATGTAGTTGTGCCACTACTCTGTACATGCCGCTTGCCATGGGAGAGAAGTGGAGATGACATGGCAGCTTGTGACATGTGTGGTGAGTGGTACCACAGATCCTGTGAAAACTTTCCAAACAGTGTGTTTGTGAAGCAAGCTCTTTGGAACTGTTCTAAGTGTGAGCTCTAAGTGTGAATGCAGGACTTGAAATAATTGAAATTATGTTTATAGCCTAGCCTAGAATAGATTATAACTTGGTATATATAATTGAAGAGGTCTAGTGAAAAAACACCGTAAGTTACTTAGTATGAAATGTTAAGTTCTCCCAATGATTCGGGTGAGATAATAGTCACCTGCATTGTTTTTGCTCGAGACCCTTCAATTATTTTTAAGAAATAAAATTGCTCTATTAAAACTAGCTACTTATCAGAAATAATTATCGGCTCTTTTAGGAGCCAATATTCAGAAATATTATGGCTCTTTTAGGAGCCACTTTAAGAAATTAAACAGCTTTTTTAGAAGCTACTCCCTCACAAGTTCAAGTATTTACCCGTCGGAATAATATTTAACACCTTGAAAATGTAAAATTTTGTTTACAACCATGAATGTGTTGATAATTGAATTAAAGTTCACTTAAATCAAGTAAAGTCATGCGTTCTGGGCAAACTGTCCATCCCACAGACCTGGTATAACATTGTTATAGTAAAAAAAATGCAGGAGGGTGGGGGGGGGGGGATCCTAGGGA